>VNKC01002273.1:0-123835 GCA_008042775.1 Drosophila pectinifera
GTCGACTCAAAAATGCGAATATTTTAGGGCTTCTTGAGAGCATAGTTTGGCCAAACATGAAATGATAGCCAAATACTGTATATCTTCCGATTCACTGCTAAAATCTTAATTATTTGACATTAAAATATTTAATAAAATTGCAAAAAAAAATATGCTGGAGTTTCCCACTGTATTAAAGTTCTAAACCTTATCAGAGTTTTTAACAGAATGGGAGTTCTTAACCTTATCGGAGATTCGAACCTCATCTAAGTTTTCAACCTTATCGGAGTTTGCAACCGTTTTAGACAAACTCTTGCCAAGCAGTTAACGCAAACAGTTTATCAAGCAGTCTTATTCTGGTTTCGAACCATTCGATGAAGCAGTTTCCCAGTTTGACTCTCCAATGGAACATTTATATTTGATTTTTGGGCAATATATCAAAGTAACTTAAGCTTAAAAATGAAAAAAGAAACGAAATTGAAGGTTAAATATTTAATTTTATATTGAAAAGTAAAGTCAATCTAAAAACTTTTAAGTTAATATGAAAGAGGATATACATTCTTGCTATTCACTTTTTTGAAAAGCAAATCTGTGCGGATTGAAAATCAGTTAAGTTTATCTTTGCGAAATGTAAATATTTAAGACTTAAAGACCGAAAAATTCGTATATTTGAGCTCTCTTGTGGTCATAATTTGGCCAATAATAAAATGATAGCTAATGTGATTTGGCCAATAAATTAAAGTATAAAATTAGCGATTTAAAGACCCAAAAATTCGTATATTTGAGGTCTTCTTTTTCGTATATCGAAACTAATCTCACAGGAAATGTGCAAGCCAAGTGCGGCGCATTTTATGTATACAAAAATATAGAATCAAAGCCAATATAATAAAATGCGAGAGTTTTCTTAAAATTGTATGGAATTTTCTCTTTATTTGCCTAAGAACATTATTTCTTCAACCCAGTACAAAAACGAGAGTGCATTATGATCTTTGATTGCATTTTTCATTTTATTTAGTTGGGCTTTCTTTCAGTTTCGGTTTCGGTTTGTTGTTGCGTTTTCAATGAGATTTTCATATTGAATCCTTTGTTACTTTTCTTTTTTTTTGTTTTATTTCTTTTTTTATGTACTTAATGTTTATGACGACTATGAAATGGATGGGCTTAATAAACTATCAAATATTAAAGTTTTCTGTTGCGTCCTTTGCTTTGCTTGCTTTGCGGTTCCTCTCCCTATGCTGATGATGTTTAATTAAAAACTCACACAATGTTTGTTTAAAAATCTTTAGTTTTCTCTTTAGGTTCAATTACATTTAGATACATTTTTAGCTGAATGACGACGCCACCACTGCCTTTTGCTTTGCTGTTGGAAAGGGGGTTGAGTTTTGAGTTCGATATCATTTTAAAATAGAACTTGAAACGATTCGCATTCGATTAATCTATCGATAGATTTAAATTTATTCAGTTTTTGGGGTTTGCGGTTTTTGCCAACTTAAATTATGCTATTACATATACAATTTTTACACGAAAGTTATTTGTCTTTGAAGTAATAACTAGAAAAAGAGAAAATCAAGATCATGCAACTCATATGTCGGGGGAAGGCAGATGGGGATCGGGTTCGGGTACGGGGGTCATGGATGCGTTGGTGGTGGAGGATAAACGAAGCACATCTTAAAACATGGTACCTCTTGAAGTTCCCTTACAGACTACACACGTAATACAAGCAATCCGTCCGTAGTACGTATCCGTAATATGCAGGAGTGTGTTGTTTGTGGTGGTATTAAAGTAGTTAGTTAGTATTGTAATTGGTATGTAATTGATGCCAACAACCATTTACATTGGCTCTGGCTTACTGAGTGTGTTGTATGTGGGTTTCGTTTTAGACTTTAGACTTTTAATCGTATTTATTATGTATGTTTGTTTGTTGGTTTTTGTTTACAAGCTAGTCAGACATCTATATATTTAAAACGTGGCACAAATCACAAGTCAGAGATTTGTCGCAAGATCAAGGATACAATTGATACGATTCGTTAATTTGTGTGTTATTTTTGTGGCTGCTCTTCCTCTCCTTGCCTCGCCTCCTACTCCTATACTCCTACTCCTACTCCTATCTTTGCTTCTTGTTTCAATCAATCAGTTGTTGTTGGTTGTTGTTGTAGTTAAGTGTATAAGAGATATTACATTAGATTCAATAATTTATATAAATGTTTAAACTAAATTGGCTAAAATGGTGATTTTTTTGAACTGCTTTTGGTTTGCTTCGTAGTTTGCCATATGTAGTTGGTACACTTGTTGTTTGTTGTTATTAATCCCTAAGATCTTTGCATATGCATTTGCATTATCCAAATGACACCCGTAGCTCTATGCCTATGCCGAAATATTTTCCTTTACTCTCGAATTGAGCACGTCCATCATAGTTTGTCTGTAATATCAGAAGCAGTCGTCGTACGTAAAGCGCTGGAAATCATATATATATATATATATATCCTCCTCTCCTCTCCACTCGTTAAAAATGCTTAGCTATACATATACATATATTATTTAGAATTGTTGGGCAGAAACTGCGCTGCATGCTCTCTAACTATTTACAAAACTCTTCTGGCGCAACTTAATGCTTAAATAAATATACAAATACCTCTGTATATATTTTATCTGGGATGCTATTGGATGCAGCTAGAATAAATTGCTCTGTCTGATATTCTTGGCAACGGGACTTTGAATTGTTTCTCAGAAATTGCTTCATGTGTTTCTGTAAACTTAACTATGAATTATACAACCAATTCGTTTTACATCCTCTCCCTTCCTTTTTTGCGCATCATTTCACTCGCTCTTCTTACGTACTTTTTCTTGGTTTTATGATTTGAATAATTGTCTAGGGGCCTGCTCTTTCTCTTAGTTACAGTAATAGCTAGGTAATTACTTTATTTAGTTTCCATTTAGTGAGAAGCATTTAATGCTATTTTCGTCGTTTAGTTTTCAATTCACCACATCAATTGCTTTCTTGGCTTTATTTCGGGGACTCTGTCTTTGCTATCATCACGCCTCGTCTCGCGATTTTTGCCTTAAGTAATTCGTCGTTATTGTGAGGGCTTGGCTTTCGTTAAAATATTGTACAAAACACATTGGACTAAAGTATACAAAACAAATAAGTGTAAAAACAATTTATGCTACGATCTCAACTTAGGTCTAACCTCGGAAAGGGGATAAACAATAACCAAAAGGACAACTAAAACGGGGTCGCTATCTTTATACAATCAGGAAGTCGCTGATGCTGCAGTTATCTAACGCTTTTCATAAGGTTGTGGCATTAAACTCTAGTATCAGACTGTTTGAGGACGCATTTTCCGCTGCTGCTGCTGCCGCCGCCGTGGCTGACGGGGCTCCAAGTCAGGAGGTCATGATCGACTTGACCGGATCGTCTAGACCGCCACCGGCCACGCAGCTAAAGTCGTTCAGCTGGCCCAAATGCTGTGCCTGAGCCTGCTGCGCCATGTTCGGATGGTTGTGGCTGTGGTGGTGGTGCTGCAGGTGCGTCTGTTGCTGCTGCTGGTGGTGGCCCTGCTGCATCTGCATCTGATGCTGCTGCTGGTGATGGTGATGCTCCAGTAGAATGTTGCTGCTGTTGTTGTCCGCCACACCGCCGACAGTGCCACCCCCTCCACTGATCAGGCAATCGTTCATCTCCTCGCCCAGCTGTCGGCGTCGCTGATGATGCACTTGTTCTTGCTGGCAGCTCGGCAGATTGGCGGCCGCCTGCCGCTGGTCGTCTAGCATGCTGTCGCCGAGAATCGAGCCCAGGGAGAACTGCAGTGAGTCGCCGCTGTTCTGCAGGTTGAGGATGCTGTCAATGGCGCTGGCCACATGCCGACTGATATCGTCGTCGTACTCGCCACCGCCCGGCACAACAGCTGCCACTCCGCCCATGTGGCCAACGTGCATCTGCTGCTGTTGCTGCTGTTGCATCTGATGCTGCTGCATGTTGTGCTGGAAATGCTGCTGCTGCTGAGTGTCCATCATGTTGGCATAGGCGAAACCATGTTGCTGCTGCTGCTGCTGTTGCTCCATCAACATCTGTGGGAAGCCAGCTGGTAGCATGTCCGCAGCATCCAAGAGTCCATGCTGCGGCACCTGAACGTGCTGTTGCTGCTGCTGCTGCGAGGACATGGGCGATGACGAGGAGGACGAAGAGGCCGTGCACAGGCGCTTGCTACTGCTGTTGTCATCCTCCATATCGCTCCCGGAACCCATTAGTTGGCTATCCCAGCTACGCTTCCGCGATTCGCCGCCGCCATTCACTAACTCGCCGCCGTTGCTAGTGCCACTGGACAAAAAGTCGCTATAGTGAGCCTCCATGCTCTGCATCCAGCGGGGATTGTTGTTGCAGTTGAGTTCGATGTGATGTTGTTGCTGTGATGATTGCTGGGTTGCTGATGCATATTGCTGCTGTTGCTGCTGCTGAGGCGGCGCCTGTTGCTGCATGAATGTGGCATCGGGCACCCACATTCCGAGCTTGCTCTTGTGGTTCACCACTGGCGATTTCGAATCGCCAAAGATCTCGTCTAGATTCGACTCTATGTCGTGGGCATCGCTGCTGCTCTTCACGTCCAACTGCACGGGCGACTCTCCAAACATGGCCTCCAGCCGCGTCTCCACCGACTTTTGTACATCCGAATCGCTGCTGAAGAACTCACTGATGGCCGGATGCTGGTTCTGGTTCTGCTGTTCCGCATCAATGACCGCCGGCGGCTGCTCGCGCTGTCCGCTGCAGGATGAGTTATTATTCTTGGCAGGATTCGCACTGACGCAGCTACTGTTGCTGCTGCTGCTGCTGGTGCTGCTCTGGTTGCTCTTGTCAATGCAGCCGTTGGGAAATAGATCACCCATATGGTTGCTGCTGTTGTTCATCATGTTATTGTTAGAGTTGGAGTTGTCCAGAAAGTGTGGATGTGGATGCTGTTGTTGCTGTTGCTGTGGCTGTGACTGTTGGCGATGGATTGGCAGGTGTTGCTGGTTGCCATTTAGCTGGGGCATGGGATCGTTATTCATTAGATTGAGCTCCTTCTGCAGGCAATACCAGCCATCGTCCTGATCCACTTGATCCACCAAGCCATTGCCTTTGATATGTTGTTGGTGCTGCTGCTGTTGCTGGTCCTGGTAGCTATTTTCAGTACCCTTGGTTGTTGCCGCCGCCGCCGCCGCCTTATGCTCTACCTTCTTCATAATGAAACTGGTGGTGAGCTCGGACTCGATATCGAAGTTGTCGTAGTCCTTTTTGATATATCTCGCGGCATCCTTGTCCTGACCTCCCTCACTCTTCATAGATCCATTGACTGTGGGCTGCTCGCCGGCAGCTTCGCTACTTTCCTCCTGCTTGACAGCCGACTGCTGCGATTGCTTGTTAAAGACTTTGTTCACATCGGCACTCTTCTTCAGTAGATCAAACTTGTCCACCACGGCTTCTGCATCTGGTTCTTGTTTGATCATCTCATCCTTGACTTTGGCCTCTGTTTGAAGATCTCCCGTCTCGCTATGCTTCTGTTCCTCCTCCTTCTTCAGCTGCTGCTGCTGATGCTCTAGCTCTAGTTCCAGCTCCTTCTCAGCTGTGCGAATGTCATTGATCTCGCCCTTCAGATCGTCTATCATTAGATGCTGCATCTGCAATAGCTCGGAGGTGCGATGTGGCAGCTGTTTTTGGAGTTTAGAAAAGGTTAGAGATGCCAAAACTTTCTGTAAAGATTTGTAAGTTACTTACAGTTGACTCTTGCATAAGTATCTCCTGGAATTTGCCGTTCAGCTGACGGAACTTATCTTGGAAACCCAATGCGGTAGCTTCGAACTCCTCATCCTCGTCGGAGGGCAGCTCCAGATCGTTTTCGTGCATGCAATGATACCTAAAAGGAGTAGAATCGGTATAAAGTGTGATGGTAAGCCTAGACATCTCCCAATCCTTACCTAATCAGCCTTTTCACCGCCTCATCCTTCGTGCGGAAGGGCTTCACATAGTCCGGCTTCAGACAGCTCTCCTGATCGACCTCCAGTTGGCGGACAAATCTGTGGAAGAATAAGGATTAGTATCTATGTACTACTCGCATGCATTGCTACTAGGCAATCTGCAATCCAGTGTTGGCCGCTTCAACTTGAAATCGGCATTGGTTCAACCAACTACTCACAAGGAGAGGCGTGCAATTTTGGGTTTCTGCGTGGGCATTTCATCCAGCTTGTTGGGCAAACTGTAGAGGGGCAGGCTCGGTATAATCGTTGGCAGCGAGGGTACCAGGCTTCCCATCCCTCCTCCTCCTGGTAACGCCACAGGTGGCAAGACTGGCGTAAGTGACTGCTGTTGCTGTATCGCTGGCTGCTGCTGTATCGGTGGTTGCTGCTGCTGCGGCTGCTGGAGCTGCTGCTGCTGTGGCTGCAACGGCGGTATGGGCAGCATTGAGTTTCCTTGCATTACAGCATTGCTGACGAGCGGAGAAGTGTTGCTGCCGCTGCTGCTGCTGTTGTTATTTAGCAGATTTGTGGAGCTAGCAAAGATCAGTGGTGGCGGCCCGCTCTTGTTGAGCACTGACTGGGCAGGTTGCTGCTGTTGCTGATGCTGCTGCAGTTGTTGCTGTTGCTGCTGCTGGACAACGGGCAGCATACTTATCTTTTGTGGCAACATATTGATGGGTCCATTGCACTGCTGCTGCTGTTGCTGTTGGCTTGATTGCATCTGTTGAGGATTGGCTTTATTTCTGTTAACTGTCTCTTTGGGCTTTATTTGCAGTAGCGCCTGCTGCTGCTGCTGCTGTTGCTCCTGCTGTTGTGCTTTTGGGGGCTGCGCCTGCTTCTGCTGCTTGTTGTTCGCCTGTTGCTGCTGTTGCTGCTGGTGCTGCTGCTGTTGATGCTGCATGGGATAAATGTGTATCCTCTGCGTTATATTCTGCTGGGCATTCGAAGCAGATGCCACAACACCAGCGGAGGTGCCTACTGCCACTGTTGTGGTGGACGAGTGATTGTTGGGTTGCACCACATTGGCAGGAACGACAGTATTCTTAAGTGGCTCAGCCACTGCCGCCTGCTGCTGCTGCAGTTGTTGCTGCTGCTGTTGTTGTACTGGCTGCTGCATTAGAGTGAAGCCACCACTACCATTGGCCGTCGGCAGCATGCCCTCCGGTGTCGGGACCTCCTTTCCGGACGCCAAGATCCTGTGCTGCTCGGCAAAGAGTCGCTGCAATGCCAGATTGATCTCCACATCGGTCATCGGCTTGTTATAGGCGGCAATTGCCGCTGGATCGATTTCCTGTGACACGACAGGCATGAAGGTGGCCTTGTTCTGCAGCTTGATTGTGAGGAACTGGATCTGCATCTGGACCTGCTTGAAGACCTGCTGCATTTGAGGCGTCAGCTGGATAGTCTGCACCCGGGACACGGTGTTCGGCTGCGGCTGTTGCTTGGGTTGGCTCTGTAGCTGTAGCTGCAGCTGTTGCGGCTGCAACTGCTGCTGCTGCTGTTGCTGCAGTTGTTGCTGAGGCATTTGGAGTTGACTAACAACGGAAGCCACTGTTTGCGATGATGACATAGGTGCCGCCGATGTGGCCACTGTTGTGGTCGTAAGACTGAAGCTCGTCCTCTGCTGCTGCTGCTGCTGTTGCTGCAATATCGTCGCTGTGGGCTGCTGCTGTTGCTGCTGCATCGGCACAGTCACGCCCACCAGCTTGGTGCCACTCGTCGTCTGGAAAGGCTGGATGCTGCTGCTCATCGTGGTCGTGGTCGTTGTGGTGGTCTGACTGCTGATCATCTGCTTGCCGCTGGCCACATTCGGTTGCACAATCTGCACGGGATTATTGTTGGGCTTCTGCGACAGCGGGTCCAGCTTGGGCATTGGCTTCACCACGCCGGCGTTCTTCAAGTTCGCCAACTCTGAGGCATTGGTGGGTGTGGCCTTGGGCTTTCTCACGGGCTTCTTCTTGACCACCGCTCCCCCTCCTCCTGCGCCGCCTGCAGCTCCACTGGGTGCCGCCTTTGCCGGCTCCAGCTTCGCCTTGCTTTGATCTATAATTGGGGCCACATTGGCCACTTGCTTGGTCACCGTGGTGGTTGTCGAGGTGGTGCTGCTGGTGGTCGTGGTCAGTGTACTGCTGGCCGTGGTGGTGATGGCCAATCCATTCGTGATCGGCTGGATGGGATGCACGATCTGCTGCTGCGGCGGTTGTGGACGTAATGGAAGCGACAGAGTCAGAGAAGTGGAGCCGGAGACCGCCACCTGCTGCTGCTGCTGTTGTTGCTGCTGCTGTTGCTGAGCGGGCAATGGATTTACATCGTTGAAGTGTAGCTGTCCCAGCTGTAGGCACTGCGCCAGTTGCTGGGCATTGATCCCGGCCGGAGCAATAAGCAGCCGCTCCGTGGGTCCAATTGAAGCTGCCGTCTGACCCGCACTCATGGCCGTGATCTGATTGGTGACGCTGTTCAGGCAAAACAACTGCTGGGTGCTGGGATCGATGGGTGGCAGGGCAATGTACCGCTGCTGACCATTGTTGGCCAGTTGAGGAGCAGGAGCAGGCGCAGGAGCAGGAGCGGGAGCGGGCACTGGGACAGAAATTGTGGCCGGTTGGGACACAGGCAGGGCCACCGGCTGCAGCTGGGGTTGCATCTGTGCCGTCACCAGGGGCTGTTGTTGCTGCTGGATGAGAACCTGCGAATTGAGCGGCAACGGCGGAAAGGAGAGAACCTCGTTCTGCTTGACGGGCAGCGCGGCTGGTGGCTTCATCGACGTTGTCATGGTCGTCGTCGTTCCACTGGCCATTCCAAGCATGCTGCTACTGACCGCATGAGTTCCTCCTTGGCCCGACAATTTCCTATTGTTGGCCACTAGAAAACGAGAGAGAATTGCAAATGGTTAGTTTATGGCGTGATTATAGAGATCCTTTATCAATCCCTTACCTTTGACTTCAATTTTGGGAGCTGTTGAAACCTTGGACAGCGCCTGAGGCTGCTGCTGCTGCTGAAGTATCGGCTGAGGTTGAGCCATTGGCTGCGGGATCTGGATAACTTGCTGCTGCTGCTTGCTGGGATCGACGCGCGTCGGCTCGTTGATGATGGTCACATTGGGCAAAGCGCCCTTGAGCAGAGCCTGCAAGATGAGCTGCGATTGGTGATCCTGTGGGTTGTTCGGATCGTGGCGCAGTATAAGTCTCTCGCCCTGATCCGACACGGTGAGCGTGAGACTACCGGTGAGCTGCGGCACCAGAGCGGCCGCCGAGGCGGGAGATCCCACTGAAACCGACACATTGGCGGGCATTCCGGTTAGCTGCGGTGCCAGTATCGTGGCTCCGCCGGCGGTCAGAGCTGGCGTGGACGTGGTCGTGGTCACCGGCGGCTGTGGAGGAGGTGTGGCCTGCGGTATGGCCACCAGTTGCATCTGCCTGCCATCGCTAGACAGCTTGAGGCCGGTGCTTGAATCCGCGCTGATCGTGGGTGCCACCGATGGCGCTGCAGGCTGGAATACCAGTTGCGTTGATTGTTGGCTGGCGGCGGATGCATGACATCCACCGTTGGGAGGAGTTCCGCCCATCACTGTGGCACCCGGTGGCAGGATCGGCATGATCTGGATCTTGTTCTCCACCGCACTGCTCACGGGCATGGCGGACGAGGGGTGATGATTCGGCACCTGTGAGATCTGGATGTTGCCAATCTGACTTGGCACAGCCGTCGGAGTTCCGTGGCTCAGCATCAGCGTGGGATTGCTGCTGCTGTTGCTGCTCGTCACTGGCGTGGGCGTGTGCGTGGGCGTTGTCAGGGTGATGGTGTTGACCGTGGTGGGCATGCTGATACCGCTGCTGCTGATGCTGCTGTTCAGGCTAGTGATGGTAGTGGTGGTGCCGCTGCTGCTGGAGGAGATCATTGTGGTGCCGCTGCTTGTTACCTCCGGCTTCTTGGTGTTCCTTCGAACCGCTGGCTTTCTTCTCGGCTTCACAGCGGCCGTGGTGGTGGCCACCGGATTGGATTGCATTACTGCCGGAGCGGGGGAGATAATGGGCGTCGGTGTCACCTGAGGCGTGGCCTGCTGCAACGTCATGCTGGGCAGGCTGATGCTGATGGTGGGCGTGGCAGAGCTTGCCTTGGCCGCCGCTGCGGCGGCTGCTGCCGCCTGCTGGGCGAGATGCTGCTGCGCCTGCCGCTGGATCTCCTCTGCCGTGGGCAAGCGCGGTGTGGAGAGGCCGAATGGCGGCACCGCTGCCTCCGCGCTGGGATCGATCTTGATGAGGATATTTGGTATTTCGGTGGCTGCTTCGTTTCCCGTCGACGGCTGCTGCGGCTGTGGGGCGGGAATGGTCAGGGTGAAGGGCAGGCCATCGCTGCCGCTTTGGTTCGGTATGGAGATCATGATGTCGCCGCTGCTGCCGCCGCTGCCCGTCGCTGTTCCGCTGGAAGTCGCTTGGGCCTGCGCTGGTGGCTCTGGCTCTGCGGCAGGATGGGTTTCCAAGCCCATCCCGTAGTCCTCGTCGTCGTCGTCATCGCCCGTGATGCCACAGAATTTCATTACATCACCGAGGTCGAGCTTCCCATTGCTGCTCCGCTGGATATGAGTCGGCGGCGGCGATGGTGACTTCGAACGTATTGTCTGCTGCGGTTGCGCGGGCGCGGCAGCGATGGCAATCTTCTGGGGCGGACAGGCACTACTGACCTCCACGGGTACCACCACAGGGGCGACGGTGGGTGCTGCTGCCACCGGCTGTTTCTTCCTGCGCGGCTTCGGCTTCTTCTTGGGCTCTGCTACCGCTGCCTGGACTGATTGCTGGGCCTGCTGCACCTGGGTTTGGGTCTGCTGCAGCTGATGCTGCAGCTGCTGGATCTGCGCCTGCTGCTGTTGCTGCTGCTGCTGCTGCAGCTGGATAGTGGCCATCGCCGACTGCTGATGCTGCTGCTGCATCATGGGCACCGGCGTCGGCTGGCGTAGCGGCTCAGGGGTAACGGCCAGCGGCACATGGGCAGGCGAGGATTGGGTGAAAAGCTCCGCCGCAGTGCTAGTTGCAGATGAGCTGTTCCCTCCAGGTGCCTGAGGCGTCTGAAAGGCGGTGGCTATCTGCTGGATGTGAGCTCCGTTCAGCTGGTTCAGGTTGATGGTGGCTCCGCCCAGACTCTGCTGCAGGTGAGCCGGCAGCTGGGATATGGTGGTGAGACCGTTGGGCATCTGGATTTGTGCCGCCGCCAACTGCAGGTTCTGCAGCTGGGCGGCAACGCTCTGGCCGAGGAGCTGCGTGTTCAACGTGGCCGTTGTGGCAAACGGCTGAGATCGTGGCGCCTGCGCCTGAGCCTGTGCCTGAGCCTGCGCCAGGGCCGCATGGAGGCCCGTTAGCTGCGTGCCCGTCTTGATGGCGCTCTGGAACTGGCCCGAGGCAGTCTGCTGGATGAGGTTCGCCTGCGAGGACACAATGAAGGTGGGCGCGGCAGCCAGCTGCATGGTCGCTCCATTGGTGCCCACTATCCGCAGCAGTTGCTGCTGCGCCGGCTGCGTCTGCAGTTGTGCCTGGCCCCGAGCGTTCTGCTGGATAACTAGCGATGGCGTCGCCGTCAGCTGGGGCGTGGGCGGGCGCAGGATGAGCTGCACGCCCTGCGGATTCTGCTGCACCAGCACGGGCATCTGGTTGAGAAGCAGCTGCTGCGGCTGGCTAGTTGTGGCTGGCAACAGGATCTGCTGTTGCTGTTGCTGGGTGGGATTGGTGGCCTGCTGCTGCTGGTTGGCTTGCTGCGTTGACTGCGAGATCTGTGCCCCTCCTGCGACGACGTTGGAGCCCTTCTTCTGCTGCTGCTGTTGGTGCTGTTGCTGCTGGAGCTCCGGCTTGGGCAGGATTTGCTGCGGTGCCTTGCCATTCTTGCTGGTGGGCATTCCCGTGATTCCCGCATTGCTTACGAACCGATGCTGCTGCTGGAGAGGCTGTGGCGGGTGCTGCTGCTGCTGCTGCTGGTGTTGCTGCTGCTGGATCGGATGATGCTGCTGCTGCTGCTGCTGCGGCTGGCTGGTGGCTATAAGCTGGCCCTGCGGTCCCTGGATGAACTGGAAGACCTGCTGGGTCCCCTGCTGTTGCTGCTGCGGCTGCTGCGAGATGGTGAACTGCTGGGGCAGCATTTGCACTTGCTGTGGCTGCGGTGTCGGCGGCTTAATCGCAGCCGCTGCTATGGCGCCGCTGGGACTCGGGATGGGGCTGTCCGCTATCAGAGGACTGCTGCTCTGGTAGTGCTGGAACTGCTGCTGCTGTTGCTGATGAGCCTTTTGACCCTTCGCCGGGCCCTTGGAGCCGCTGCTGACCACACTTCCGGCCGTAGCGAACGAGGTGGGCGTGCTGATGGCGGTGGCATTGAGCTGTCCATAGCCTCCGCCGCCGGCTGCCACCGCTGTTGCGCTGCTGATCGAGGTGGGTGCAACGGCGCTGCTACTGAAGATCTGGTGACCCAACTGTTGCTGCAACTGCTGATGCTGCTGCTGCTGCGTGGCCCGCTTCGTGCCCTTCTGCAAAGTAAAATTGGAGTTTGAGGTCATTTATAAATCTTTACTTTAAAGGTTCAATTTGATCCCAGGAATGGCCAATGTCTTACCTTATTGAGCTGGATATTATTGGATCCCACCAGCGTGGCATTCAGCTCGTTTCCAATGGCATTGCTGTGCAAGGCAACATTCACTCCCACTCCTGAACTGCTACCGGCTCCGAGGGCTCCAGTTAACCCGGCTCCAGCTCCTCCGGCGGCGGTGGCTATGAGGCCACCACTGGTCACGCCGATGACCGTCGTGGCAGCGGCCGGTGACTGAGAGGGGCTCGGCTGGAAGACGACGGTTCCAGCGTTCGGACTGCCATTGGTAAACTGGTGGATGGATTGTCTCCTGCCAGGCGTCGCCGCCTTGCGCTCCTGAAAAGGATTAGAGTGGTATTTAATAAAGTTATTTATACCTTAATTTGTATAATTAATCCCAAAGCCATTACTTTTTTAACTGAGAAAATATTTTAGGCTTCTTTATGTGAAATACATTATATCTGCGAATTATTTTCTTTATATCTGTATAATTAGCGTAACACCTCCTGACAAACAATAATATTAACTTAAGGGACATCACATTTAACTAAACTTTTAATCCGTTTATTGACTTAGGTTCCTTCGTGTGTCCTGCTCATATTTCCTCAAATTTTTTTCACCCTTTTTGGGGCCAAAGAGATCAACTTACGTGTTCCTGGGGATTGCTGTTGGCGTTTACTTGACTGCCACCGGCTACGAGCACCACATCCTGTGGGAACGGCGATAGCGAGGGCGATGGCTGCAGACGAGGGCTAGCTGAGATCGATGGCGATGGGCTGGGCGTCAGAAACGGACCCGGAGGAGACAATATTCCTGGAAAACCAAACGAAACGGGGCGAAATTAATATTTGCTTACCAAAAAATCGGGCGCACAGTTGACCCAAATAAATATGAAGTGTGAGTGTAGTGTGTAGTGTGTGTTTGCGGAGATATCTGGAGCTGCAATCGTTTGTTGGTACGTGACCAAAGTGGCAACTGTCCTCGGCTTGCCCCCAAGTATCTCACAGATTCAAGCAGCCAGCAGCCAGCAGCCAGCAGCGGCGCATCTCCTATAATTGTCCGCCATTTCACAGAGTTGTTTACTCTGCCAAGGGCCCGGCCAAGCCACTCTTTATTCTTCCCTTTCTTTCCTTTGTGCATACAAAAGCGAGAGGCAACTTAGCACATTTTCAAACACCAGCTGAGTGTCCCCACTTAGCCGCTCACACGCCGAGAAGAAGAGATACGGGATGCGAGATGCGAGATACAATTTGGTTTTGGGCCAGAAACAGAAACAGAAACAGAACCAGTTTCATTCGGGTTCTTTGCACTCTCTGCTCACCTCGAGGAGGTCTCATACGGCTTTTGTTAGGCCAAAAATATTGGCAATTATGTGAAGCAGCACTTAATTCAATTCAATTCGCTATCATAAAAGGTGTGTGGAGTGCTTGCTTAGGAGAAGAGTTAATCTATCAGATATGCGCTTTTACATTTATTAAATTACTTCTTTGTCCAGAACCTGCTCACCATATGGTTCAATAATTCGTTACTTTGGCCAAGTAAATTGTATTAAGCCCCAGCACTCAGGGAAGGGATGGTGCGATGCCAGCTCTTCCCAGGAATAATTTGCATATATTGCCGCAGCTGGAAAACGACAAGTGCGGCAGTGAAGGCGGGGCAACAACAGGAGGAGAAAAAGGCTGCATAAAAAGAGGGCTAAAAGGATGTGGGGGCCGGGCAGCAGCAGATGCAAGTGAAGAGTGAACGAAATGAAGAACGAAAGGGAATATAATACGCAAATGGTGGCCCTACCAAGTCCAAGTAGATTTCGATAATACCCTTGTGAAGGAGTTAGACAAGATAAGGAACTGAAGAAACTGCACTTAATTAAACAAAGAAATAGCGAAACCTTCTCAAAGTTTTAGGTTTAATTAAAGTAATTTCTCCTTATTCAAGCTATTAAATTAAGTATCGTTTTCATTTAAAGACTTAATGTTTAGAGCTACGATTATATAAACAAAAGGAAAGTAGAAACTAGTTTGTGGAGGCTTGTAATAATAAATGCTATTAAATTATAAATCTCTCTCTTTCCCTCCAAAAATGTGAACGCAACTGGGACTTTTAGATGGGGAATATATTATAATATATTATAAAGTTAATGGAAGTTAAAAATAAACTCAAAACTATGTCTTCTAGAAGCGAATGTTCTATTTTCTTAATATTATACACTTAAAGCATAGCTTTTTAAGGTAAACTAGGAGACCAAGAGCAAGAGCTATGATCTATTCCACATTTCCTTATAGAGGGTACAGAGACAGAGGATAAGCGAACATAAGCATGGATCAAATCGACATCGTCGTCTCCTTGTTTCGCCTTGCAACAGAAAAAGTGGATGAGGTGGGGGCCATGGAGGCGGGATGCGATGTGTTTCGGAGTCTCCAGCCATCTCAGCATCATTATCGACAGCAAAACTAAATGCAAAAGAATTCAGCAAGCGCCCCTTTGGATCTGCCTCCTCTGAATGCCTCCCGCTGGCATTCAATCCTCGTCACAAGGCAGTCAGGTTAGAGGTATGGGAGTAAGAGGAGCAGATGGATGAGCAGGGATTGTGTTTGCCGTGATATATTCCTGGCAACGAGTAATGCGAGTCTGTTGCTGCCTTTTGTAGGCTGCCGCCGGTTGCCAGCAAAGGATTTGGGGGAGGTATGAGCAGATGGGTCGCCAGTTGAAGTCAAAAGCAACAGCGCCACCAGCTCGTGTGTGAGGCACATACATAAATGGATGCGGATAATCCCAGGTTCAGCTTGACTTGCCTTTGACGCTTTTGTCGATGAATTTCCATTCCAATTATGTAATTAGATAATATGTTGCCAAAGCACTAGTCGGGTGAGTCTGAAGCAAATTAATTGCACTATTTGCATTGCAAATATTTTTCTCTAATTAATAGTTCTAAAAACAACCAAAATTATGTCATACAGAGAAGGACTGTAATAAACTGAAGTTGTGGAAATTTTTGTACGTCAATTAGATACATTTTTAATGGCAGTTAATAGCTGAATTAATAAAGTCAACCTTTGTTAGAGACTTTTAATTTAAATTATTATCCTTGCAGCTCCACATAAATTTTGATCTCCCGTCTTCCAACATAAGTATTGTATTAAAAACCTTAAAGTACTCCTTGATAACGCTCCTAACCACCTTATTTAAAAGTTTCACAGAGCAATTACCGAATGAATTAATTAGAAGGAGGTCGCAGACCAAATAAATTAGTTTATATATTATTTATAGCGCCCAAAAGCTTTATAATTAGAGTGCTGGCTGCCCGACTGAAAGTATCCAGCGATTGACGGCGATATCTTTGACACGACAACTCCCTTTTCCACAGTCTTTAATTAAACAGTTAGCAAGCGGAGTGAGCGAGACTACCACGTAGACAGAGCCTTCTTGGTAATTTCACACAAAGGCAAACCACAAACGCAACTAACCGAAGCGCAGGACGACGAGTGGGTGGTGGCCAGTGGGGAGAGGCGGGGAAAATTGGGTGGGTGAAAAAATTGAAAGAGAAACTAAAGGATAAATTGACAAGCAGACACAAGGATACACACACAGATACTCGAAACTTTTCGCCCGCCGAATCACAGATGAGCGCACTTTTGGCTGCCGCCTGACATGGCGAAAATGGTTTGTGTGGATGCATGGATGGATGCTGGATGGATAGATAGATGGCAGCTGGAACTTGGGTGCCGCACGAGGTGGGGTTGGGGATGGTCTGTGGCACCGCCTGTTGGTAGCCAACTGCCTGGCGGCCATTTACTTGAGTGTCTGGGCGCAAAACAGAGGCAGCAATGGCAATGGCAACAGCAACATCAGCGGTCTGAAGCAAGCCTTTGAAGGAATCGCTCACTGAGCGAAATGTATTTGTTATTAAATCAAAATGTAGAGAGAAAAGCCTTGACCTCTAGGGAGTTTTGTCTAAAAATTGTTTAAATCAATCATGCCCTAAGCCTTTCTTTAGTCACAGCTATTTTTAGGCAATACTACTTAAGATATTATATATTTTTTACTCATATCTACTATGTTCTTTGTTCACTTTCTTATCACACTAAATCAGTTCTAAAATGTTTAGTCGAATACTTTAATTTAGATATAGCATTTATTTGTACATATTTGAACCTGATTAATTATAAAGATTTATATGAAATAGTAACCAAATATGAAACGCATTTTTTCCAGTGTTTCTCCTAGTCTGAGCCCCGTAATATTTTGCATTTCGTGCCAGGACAGGAGGCAGAACCAAGCGGCAGTTGGTCGCGAGTCGTCGCGAGATGAATCCTATTTACAAGGCACAATTCTGACTGAGTGCACACACACTCAAAGTTTCTACAGAGAGCGGGGGAGAGCGTGGAGCCTTAAAAAGTAGGCGGGGGGCGGGGCAGGGGGCAGCCTGTCAAAGTCAGTAGAATTTGAGTGAACGACAGACATACGAACTGCAGCGCAACGTACAAGAAAAAGCCAGTGGAGGTGGAAGGCAGCCGGGGAAAATGTGAACTGAAGCAGAGGTAGTGGCAGAGTGTTTTTCCTTTTTTCCTCTCTGTGAGAGGAAAATATTTCTAGTACGCCTTTGGAGGTAATTTGGGTTGTTAAGCAGCTTTGGCAGCCGTCAATAGGAACAAGGAATCGGATAGACAGACAGATTTAATTGATTAAAATGTTGCGACTTAGAAAAGGTATGTTTAATAGGAATTACTACAAACTTTTCTGACCTCAGATGGGTTCTCAAATGTTTTTAGTATTATATTATAGTTCAATTTGAAAGCTAATACACATTTAGAGCTCCTACACCATTTGGCACAAATAAAGCCAAGTTAAATCGAATTTTTGGTGAGTTTTAATTTTGGGGTTAATATTATAGTGATTTATCAAGAATTCATACAAAATATAGTTGAAAAAGCTACATAATCCGATTTCTACATAATTTATGGGCAAAAGAACTTTCTTCTGTACTTATTTTCCATGAAATTTGTGTTGGCCAAGTTTGAATTGCGGAGATAAATCTAAATGAAAATGTTTCTCAAATAGTTTTTATACTAATTTTAGCATTTATATATCATAAAATGATTGCGATATTTATTTATATAAAAAAAACAATAAATCTTTAACAGCTTGCAGAACGAATTACATTTTAGTTGGGACACATCTATTTGGCAATTCCAAACTATATGCAATATATTATATATTTTTTATCATTAAATACATCTAAAGTATCCTAATCAATAAATATTTATAGGGGCAACAAAAACAGCCCAATTGATTGGGAAGTATTTACCACACAAAAACACACAACATAATCTGCTTCATCCGAGCATAAATCGCAGTCGAAACAAGAACTTGCAAATGAAAATGAGTCGCATTGGGAGAAACTTTTGCCAAATCATGCGTTAATGGGATTTATAAACATTATAACCACCGAACAAAGTCACCAGACCCGAGCCAGCACTCAGCTTCCATCCATTCTATATTTTTTCGCTCCAGTAAATATCATTTTGCCGAGCTGGAGTGGCAAATGAAAAAAAAATCTTTATTTATGTGCGAAACTAGGAGTCTGGAAGTGGAACTGAAGCTGGGATGGAGGCGGGAGTCCCTTACATCGGAGGACACTCTGGAGAGCGAGCTCCCAGGAACAAGAACAGCAGGCTGGAGGAAGCCTTATGCTTTCGCATATTTTATGTGGCGGTAAGTGTGTGTGTGTGTGTGTGTATCTGCGCCTTTGTTGTTTCATTTATTCGGTTGACTGGCATGACCTCAGGATGGCGACTCCGTTTTCCACCTAGAGCCCAGCCGCCCCTTTAGCCGCCTCATTCCACAACAACAATTGCTAAGTAGGAGCTGCAGCAGCAAGCGGCGCCGCGGCATCGTCGTTTTGTGAAATTTTCATCCTGCGACTTTTTTTTTGCAATTGCTGTGTTTCTTCTTATTTTTTACCCTTTTACAGGACATAATGGCTTCAGTCAGCAGTTGAACTTGCACAGCAGGACACTCTACTTAATCGCATTGAGAATGTGCATTACCAACGAATCTTATGGGAAGGAAAGGGGTCCTTAATTGGAAAAAGTATCTTTAATAAAACCCTGCCTTTTCTGTTATGCCATTTCTAAAGAATATATATATAAATAATGGAAATATAGATGTGTATAATAAATAAGTTAATTATTATGAATCTCGATACATTATATACTTTTTCTAGACATTAAGATCAACATCTAATTATTGAAATTCGTATAAAGATGTCTTTTAGGAGAGTATCTAACCTATCGGCCTTTAAGTCGATTGTTTTCCATATTCTTGTTGTTGATTCTGCTTGTGAATGTACTTCTCCTTCTGGTTTTTTGTTTCTTTTTTATTTCTGCTCCAGGTTCTACTGGTTACCCCGGCACCTGACCCCTCGGCTCGTCCTATTGTCACAGTTTGCAACAATGGCAGACGTGCGCGCGAATCGGACTCGAAAAGGAGCCGAGTAAACGACTGCAGGAGCAGCAGGAGCAGCATCATCATCATCACATCTAAGTGGAGGGGGAGGAGCAATGGGAGGCGGGTGGCGGGGAGCCAGGAGAATGTCGGGAGGTAGTCGGGAGGTAGTCCTAATGGAGGCTGAGCACCACTCGCCTCTGCTTTGGCGTATGAACTGTTGATGGTGTTATGGCGATATTTCGCCGACTACGGTCTCCCCTATCCCCGCCGCTCCACTCCACTCTACTCCTCCATTGCCGCATCAGGCTCACGCGCTTATAAGTAGAAGCATAAAAAAATGTTTGTGCACAGAAGGAAGGAAAAAACAATGCCCAGGCAAGGACAGGATGAGATACACAAAGGAAAAATGCCAATCCTGGCCAAAAAAGGGATCTAAAGCTTCAAATATAACCTAATACGGTTTGAATTAAAATTAAGAGAGAGTTTATATATCTTGTTTGAAAAACAATGCCACTTTTAAATTGTTTTAGAGAGATACATAATAGGCCAAACTCTGACTAAATCAATCCCAATTACATCAAACACAAGTGATTATATCTCTCAGTGCATAGAAGGACACAGTGACAAAAGAAGAAGTCGCTGGAGGTGTGGCTGGTAGCTGGCTGGCTGACTGGCTGACTGGCTCCTCGTGGAGCGGATAAAAATGAAATAAAAATCGATAAGTAGAGGCACGTTTGAATGCTCACCCCCAAAAATGCCTCCAATCTTCCCCTCGCTTCCTGGCGAGGCGGGAGAGCGGAGCAAGTGGTGGGCAGACGACGATGATTCCACTAGATGCCCCGTGTGTGTATATACTTTGTGTATTGTTTGGCAAATTCTTGGAAACGTGCTACTCCCCCCAGCAACTCCTCCTCCTCGTTGGGAGTTATATTTTGTTGTATATTCTTTCCATGTCCATGGACTCACCCTATTTTGCACAATTAGATGTCATTTAATGCTTGACAATTCGCTTAATGACGGTAACAACAACAATCTTCTTTTAGCTGCAATTTAAATTGCGTCTAGTCGAAGGCTATGGTCTAGGTTTGATATAATTTATTCAGTTTAAAAAGGTAGAAAACACCATTTAAGCTTGCCTTTTCACAGGAAAACATTGAATTTAAAAGATATATAATACCTTTTCTATGAAATAGTTTGTAACATCACTCAATTGATTAGAAACACGGAAAGTTGGCTATTTTTATAACCAAAACATATCAATATTCAAGCTTATATTGCTATCCGCTGACAAGGTGTCGCATTAGATGGTTGAGCCACTGCCATTCATGATTTAATTCAATGAAATTGCACAAGAGTCAACGACAGGCAATACAAAAGCTGTGAAAATACGCTCAATTGAAGACGCGTCGACTGGGTGTCAAGGCTTCAATTAGTTAAATGGAGTTGTTATCGCCTAAATTGATCCACAATTCAACATCGGGAGCTCTGGAACAGCAATTACGGATAATGCAGGCGGGCATTAAATATTCATTAAACGACAGGCAAAGTGATAATAAATGAGTGACGGAGTCAATCGATAATAGGGCGCACAAGTACGCGTATCGATTAGGTTCCACCAAGTCCTGGCAGTCAACAGTTGGCCAAAGAATATGCCTGTTTTGGACACAAAATTTGTAAATTAATTGCTTACGCGTACTGCGAACAGTCCGCCGAAATCATTAACACATCTTGTGGGCAGCTCTATTTTGCAGAATTGTTTGCCTTTGCCGGCACTCTGTGCGGTTCCCGTGGTGCGGTTTGGCAGCGTTTGCTGCGGTTAATGCTTCGAACTCAAATGTCAGGACCTGCCCGACTCGTCAAAGCCTAGCTGAACCGCACAGGCTATGAGAGCTAAGTGTGCGTGTTTGGGGCTTTGTGTGTGTTTATGGCCAATTGAAAATGCATTATTCACGTCTCAAATGAACCATTCCGGCAGCAGTTTGTTCAGCCGCCGTAAAACCAAGTCGTGTTGCCTCCTCGTCGCCATCTCGGTCTCACATGTCACCCACTTTGTTGTGGCCCAAAATCAAGGCGATCCGGGCAATCAAATGTAGGTACAAGCCTGCACAGTACACGCACCCCAAGGCGACGGCAAGAGTATCTAATGGATACCCGCCCAGACAGCCGCAGGCAGGCACTTATTCAAGTACAGTGGGCACTCGCCGAGGGGAAGGGGATTAGGCTAAGATTAAGCGGGATTTGTTGCCAGGATCTTGATTATTTTGTCACAATACTTTCATAGTTTTACTAATTCTCTTTGATGAAATAAATACTTTTTTTAATTCCCTTTGGACTACTCTTCTGAAATAATTATGGAATTATGAGGGGCTCTCCACAAACGAGTTTGTGTATCTGGCGGTTCCAATTAGCGCACTTCCACTGTGGCACCGAGGTCTAATGGTTACCTATTCTCCTGGCCAAGACGTAGGGCCATCGAACGAAAAGGTGCCACCACAATCTCTGTATTTGTATCTGTGTATCCGTATCCGTGCTCTGTATCGGCATTTGGATTCCCTGTGCTTGTGTGGGCGACGAGTACATCAAATTGTGTTTAAGTGTGTGTGTGTATGTGTGTGCCCACCAGCGAAGAAGAAACAAAAAAATTTGTATCTATATCCTATTTGGTTGGGGGGTCGAGCAGGGGAGCGGGGGAGCGACTTTTATAGGGTCACACGAGCGCGCATTTCTTCACAATTCACGTCGTCGTCAAATGTTGTTGTTGCACTTAAAATAAAAGGCAGGCCCACATGGAGAGCATTTAGATATTAAAAATAATTTATAGGATCAAGAAAATATTCCTTGAGCTGGGAAATCCTTTTATTTTGTGAGAGAAAATATTCCTTGAGTTCAGAAATAAATTGCTGGGACAAGTTATGTTCTCAAGAAGATAAATAAACTCTTTGATGAAAGTATTGTAAACAGTTGTAAGCAACTTTCTTAATTGTCTTAGTTCTTAGTTTTTCATTAAAGCTCTATTATGATGTGGAAAATATAGAAAGTCACTTCATAAAATTTGATTTATATTGGAAAATGCTTGATTTCAAGCATAAGACCACGATTTTTGGCTTTTTGATTAATTGTACCAACATTATTTTGGTACTTAACAGGTGCATAATTTTTAAAAGCGGTTTTTGCACAATGTTGCCTGTTATTCTTCCCAGTGTGTATTTGTTTTTGGCCTCTGTTGCTTGATAGCTGCAAGTGCTGGTATATGTGCGTGTGTATCTGTGTGTGCCATGTTATATATTGACGTATCTGAGCCTCAAGACGTGCGCTTTACACTTCTGCGCCCCAAAAGCCACCAACACGAACAGCAGCAACACCAACAATAATAATAATAATAGCAGCAACAACAAGCACAACAACAAGAAGAAGAGGCCAAACATCATTTGCACGCGTGCTCTTTCCGCTCTTCGCCCGAGAAGAGGAAGCGTGAGAAGAGAGAGCGAGTGAGAGGGCGAGGGAGATGACGATGATGGCGAGAGGGGGGGCGGGGCCATGGCCCAAAGGCATCTTCGAGATACTCACTAAATATTTGCGGATAAATGGTGAAAATTTTGACTGCTTTTTATGCCCTGCTCCACGCGAACGAAGTGGTCTTGCTGCTCTACGCTTCTTCTGTTGTTGCTTTTGGCCCATTAAAGCGGCCAGGAGTTAATTTCACTCCCACTCTTTGATCTTTCTCTCTTACACTGGCCTGTTTTACGGTTTGTTTTGCTTTGTTTGGTTGCTTTCACTTCACATTCGCTTCATTAATATGCATTTCTCAAGTGTCACAATTAACAGTTAGCAGCGGCAGTATCAGCGGCGATAACGGTAACAGTTACGGTTGCGGCGGAAGGACAACAGCGACTACGACCACGATTACGAATACGGCCACATTCATCTCATCGCGAGCCCGGCGCGTATGTGAGACTAGAAGCCCGACTGATTGCACTCGACATTTTTATATCCCGATGCGAATACGATATCCTAGCACTACGGTTGCTCTCGCGTCCTCCGCCGTTATTGCTGTTGTTGTTTCGCGCGCGAAGCCAAGAATGAGAATGAGAAAGAGAACGGCAATCTCCGACTCGAGACCGAGACCGAGACCGAAAAAAACAACAGAGAAGCGCGCGTGGTGGTGGTCACACTGGTAAAATACCATAATAACACGCAGCGGGAGAGAGCGTGGAGTGGAGAGGAAAGAGCGCAGAAAAATCGAAACTAAATAGAAGCAAGGGGGCAGGCGGCTGTGACGGGGGCCGCAAGGAGACGTGTGCGGTGCACCAAACACGTAAAATCACTTAGGCCCCCAGAAACAAAAGGCCCAGAGAGAAAGAGCAGCCAGGAGAGCGACGGAGCTGGGCAGAGCGAATCGGTGGGAGTGAGGAATAGCAAAGGATCCAAGGCGGCGTTGCCAGATGCAAAATGCTGCGCTTGCCTCGTTATGATAACAGGTGGTATCACTGTTTTCCGCTGATAAGGTTAATAGCAATAAAATAACATAAAACAATTTATACAAATATTTAATACAATTAATATTCCCACAATAACAAAGAGAAAATCATATCCATCACAACATTCAAAATAATTAAATAAAATAAACCATAAAAGTATGAATGGAATGCAATACAAATATAATAATAAATTCCCCGGGGTATGATTTTCATTCTTCTATTTCCCCTCTTTTCCATTATAGTAATCATTCTGTAATATGAACTCTCTCATAGGAATAAAGTCAATTGTTGACAACATAAACATTCTTTTATTTTGAGATATCATCCCTATGGAAATTACTATTAATTCATCCTTTATATAACCTCATTTTGAAAGTATAAAGCGTGTCATCTAGGACTATAAGTATTATTTTTGGCTACTTATTACAGTGAATCAAGAGTGCACCACTGTATGCTCAAAGTTCATCAAGTTTAATTTCCCCTGTCGCCAGACGCCACCTGGCGTTCACTTTTCGCTATTCGTTATGAGCCGTAATCATCAAACAAAAACGGTTAACCGACAAAAAATGAAATGAAAACTACTTGTACTTCACTCTCTCTCCGACTCTCTTCCGAAAGCAGCACGTGAGACCGGAGAGAAATAGAGAGAGCAGATTGGGGCTCTCACGCGCAGCCACCACCGACACAATAACAACAAATACAGCAAATAACGGTAACAACAGGGAGCACATCAAAAAGCAACCCTCGAATTTGTGTACAGCAATAACAAAAACATGCGCCACTCTTTCAAATGAATCAAAATATGGATATGGATTATAATGCGAGAGTAAAAATGGGGCACAAAGCGCACACACACACACGCACATCGACAAAAAGGATGAAATACTGCACGTTTCTCTTTCCGACATTTTTATTTCCTTTTTTTTCTCGAGACTTTTGGCAAAAGTTTATGGGCAATTTTACACAGTTGCCGACAGCAATTTGCATTCACAACAAGGCAAATCAATTTGCCGAAACCTGTTACAAAGGGCAGAAAGAAGAAGATCGAGTTGGCAGGCAATAAATTTGTACGTCTAGCCATCTCACTCCCACGCTCAATCAATCAAGGTGTGTACACACTAATTTGAGTGGCATTCAATCACAACACTATTAACATGCATGTGTTTACTCGCGGGCAAAAATCTCACGCATTAGATAAACTATATAACTGAGTATAGAGTCAACATTAAACTGGCGTGAAATGGCAAAAAAAAAGATTCCAAGCCACACGCAGTCACACCTTGCTTTTATTTGCTCTTTCTATCATCACATCAAACAGAGTACATTTGTATTTGTTTGCATGTATGTACCTGTCCAAAACGCATTTGTGTCTCGATGATTGGTGGACCTGTGTTGGTGTAATTAACCAACATTAAAGGACAATGACTCCTGCGAGTGTTTGGGAAAACTCGATTTTTCCTTTCTAAGAATATGGATTGATTATATTTATTTGGATTTGGGTGCCTGTAGAACTTAAAATTGTCATACATTGCTAGAGATGAAAAGATGTATTCAAGTCTTGTCAGCTACTGTGCTAAGTTTGCAATTTTATTATATAAATCAGAATCCATAATACTGCTATTCTCTATGCCGGATAGACAAACAAAAGGTACCAATGTATCTGAATCCCTCAGGTAAATCTAATCAAAACTGGCAACCAACTAACGCTATTTCAACTCGTCTGGACTTCAATTTAGATGTTATAGTATGTCCCAGAAATGTAATTGAGTTAATAACAGACAATCGGGAAATGCCCCGGAATCTATAGCACAAAATATCTCTTTTTTCAGCGCAGGCTTTTGCTTTTGGCAGGAGTTTTGCATTCATTTGGCGAAATATTTTTAGTTGGCTGCACTTCCAAAGTTTTGGCAACATATTTTTGCCCCGCGGAGGAAGCGCGGATGCTTATTGAATTGCAGTGGCCAAAACAGCCGTAGGATTGGTTTTTCCAATACTGGATAATTGGCAAATAAATTATTACTTTTCCATTTTCGTTTAGACCCTCATATGATAAATTTAACTAATGTTTTTAATTATATACGGACATTTATTCTAATTTATATCGTTCTCCTTGCGCTCTCAATTTTTAGTCATAGCCTTTGAAACAACTTAATAATTTCAGTTCCATTTATAAATTTACGTTTGGCCAAAAATTAAATTATCTAAATCTCTTCAAGAATCTTACCATCATGCATATCCAGATATTTCCAAACAGGTTTTAGGGTTATAATTAACGGATTTATTTACCTGAAATAAAAAAAATTCGAAATTTGATAAATCTGGTGAATAGCCCCAGTAAACGATAAATTAAATTAACATAGGGTTGTTATGATTGAAATTAATCAAAGATTTTATTAAAGTTAAGATGATGTTGCTATTTTCAATAATTAATACTCATAATCGTGACATTTAACTGGTCCATCTAAACCGTCTGTATAATTGCTTCTTAAGTCTCATCAGGGCTGAAATCAAGCATTTCAGAATATTTAAAATATAACTTATTATCATATTACAACACCCTCATATTTCTACGCAATAATTAAGGGCTCTTAATTATATACTCATAATCGTGACATTTAACTGGTCCGTCTAAACCGTCTGTATAATTGCTTCTTAAGTCTCATCAGGGCTGAAATCAAGCATTTCAGAATATTTAAAATATAACTTATTATAATATTACAACACCCTCATATTTCTACGCAATAATTAAGGGCTCTTAAAAAACACATCGTTTTATTAAGTTCCGTACTTGGAGGGGCAATTAACTATGCAGCCAAATCACGATTGAGAATCGCGCTGATTTGCCTGCGAGTGAGTCGCAATGGCTGTGAAATTGAGATTTCCTACTTAAGCGCAATTAAAATTAACTTCAAATGAAATCGTTAAAATTGACGGGCATTAGGGGAGTGAAAAGGCGACCGGGAGAAGCGCTGCTAGCTTGACCAGCAACTCCGCCCCGGAATCACAATCAAGGTCCCGGGCTCTGGGCTCTGGGCCCTGGGCTCTCGAAATCCAGCAGTCGGATGCCAAAAGCCAGACAGAGTCCCAGCCTTTATAGCTACCCCGCTACTTGAGCTGGGCGGCGTTGAATGCGGCGCAATCAATTTGTCGACTAATTGACATACATCAGCCCAGTGAAGTGTGCTTAAAGCGCAATGAGAAATTATATTTTTAGCCTCGGCAGGGTCCCTCCTTCTGGTTTTTTCCCCGCCAATTCCACTGGCTATATTCGACTTCAGGCGGGGTAAATGGAATCAAAACGCGAACACTCCATTAAAGTGGGCGTCGAGAAGGGGACTGGGGTTGAGGAGAGGTCATGAAGCTGAAGAAATCAAAAGCCAACTACAAACTTCCCATAAATCTTGATCATAATTTCCCATTATGTCCCGCGGGAGGCAGTTCAATTGGGGTGAACTTTAAATGCTTGTAAATGGGAAATATGAGTAGGATTATGTACGGGACTTAATATCATATTGATGGCTTTATCATTTAATAAATGGTTGGTCAAATTATTTAATTAAAAAACTTGCTGTAACCAAAAAAGTTAATGAAATTTCAAAATATTTGTAAGGGGCTTTTTAATAGTTATAACCTGAAACTGGTTTACAAAGCTATTAAAGCTGAAAGTAAAAATCATTACATAAAGAACAGATGCTGTTCTGTTCATTAATTGGTATCCTAAGCGCACAAAACCGACAAATAAGCTGTTATGATCACACTTAACAAACCTGTGATCAATATCTGATACATATTCATAACCGGAAGGGGGTCTAAACATCGTTTAGTTTTAATTTTAAGGTTCCAGTCTCCCAAATCAGAGAGGACTGAAGGCTATTAATAGAAGCTGCCAGCCAGTTGATGTACTAATTTTTCAGTGAGCCGCACATCCCATCGCCATTCCGAGTCCCACTTCCCAGTTGCCAGCTTCACTTCCCCAACGCCATCGCCATCGCCTTTTGAAATCCCAGAGCTGTCTGTTTGTCACTCAACATATGGCGGGGATAATTAGTTTGCCTTCAGTGGCGGGCTCCCCAAGCATCTCTCCCTGTCTATACTCCTATCACCGTCTCTATCTGTGGGCATCTGCATCCATCCTTATCGCTCCAGCTATCTTCGAGATGTGGGCACAATTGCATTTTGTTTCACATTTCCACAATCGCAGCGGCAACAGCAGCAGCTCTCGTTCGGATTGCGTCTGCCGTCTGCAGCTGTCTACATTAATTAATTCCTTTGAATGCATACACAAAACACCAACGCACACTCGCACACTCGCACACCCGCACCCACAATCCCGATCTCCTCTCTCCCCGGCACCATCGGGTCTGGTTCGTGTGTACATATGTAAGTACTTCTGAATGTTCGTTCGTTGTTTATTCGCTTTATGTTGTGTAATATATCAAATTGGAGTAGAGAGATAATGGCGAGAGCTGGTCGAGATGCATTTAATAAATATGCAGATGCGCTCAGACAAACAACAGTGATGAAAAAAAAAAACAACAGCCACCACGAACGAGAATTGACATTCGGGGCGGGCACTTTCCTACCTATACATACCTCCCTTGGCTACTCTGCCGGATTTCCCCTTTGCCATTATCTGGCAGGTCTTTGGATTGACACGACATTTGTAGGATTCCGTAATTCATGAGGTGTGCCAGATCACTTCTGACAACCTAAGAGATAGTTAAATAACTGAATTTAATGTGACACGGCAAGAAATGTGGTTTATGAACCCTTAAACCCTTATAAATATTGCTCTTATATCGACATATAAGTAATTAATAGGCTTTAAACGAATATAATTATTTAAAAATAATTTAATATAATAAATATAATTAAAAAACTAGAGATCGTACATTAGACTCAACCCATATATTCTTTCGGGTTTGCTCCCAAGACTAAACCAAAAGAAACCTATAGGAGTGGTCTCTCTCAGAGCAGATTCGGATTTATTGTTTCTCTTTTGATTTAAATTTATAATCTGTGAGAAGCTCTCTCAGAGTGCAGTAAAATAAAACTTTAGTCCGCTACTGAGCAGATATTATAAGCTGTTGTTGCTGCATTGCTTGTACATTACAGGATCACCTGAAAAAGCTTGTAATCATTTAATAGTTTACCTTATTTCTCTTTAAGTTACTACTCTTTTCTGCCTGTGCATCCACATCGTTTAGCGTCGTCCGCCAAGAGTCACTGCAATTAAGATTCCACTTGCATCTTTCGGTTTGTTTTTAATGCTGATTTATTTATGCCCAGTTACGTGTATTTGAGAGACCCACAAAGCCGAGCCCCCATTCCAAAGCATCATCATTATGCGCCCCAGACTGATGAAGTGGCCGCAAAGAACGAGGTGAGACTAGAAGCTGGATATTAATTCAGAGACAGGTGAGGGAACAGGAACAGCAGCAGGAACAGGAACCTGAGCTCCCTTCCCTGCGCGCAGGTTTCGCGTTTCATCTTCGAGCACACCTGCCGTGCAATAACCTGACACTTGAGACTGAAACCGAAACATATTCTCCGCCTCATACTCTCTCTCTCGTTCTCACCTGTGAATTTACCTTTTTGTGGTGTGATTATCTCCCCCCAGTTTCCCTTGCCTTCCCCTGCCTTTTCTCGCTCAACAACTCTTGTTTTGATTATGCTGATTGCAACAAATGTTATGGCCATTTTGGCCCGCTGGCTGGCTTACCTTCTGCCTCATTTTCAGCTCCTCCCTCCAGCCAGTCAGCTAGCACTGGCTTAAACATTTGTTTGCACTTGACATTAGCAAAGTCATAACACAAATTTCCTGCCATGCACACCACCACCAGCGCCAGCCACAAGAATAATAATAATACACACAAAAAAGAATACATTGAAGCGGCTCTAACAAATTGCTGGCCCAGCAATAGCCCCTTGGTGTTGCCATTTCAGCTGTTTTAAGTGGATCTTGGATACTTTTACATATATATGGGAGTTAAAAACTAGTTTTAGAAACCTTAACATATTAGAATTAAGACGGTTTACCCTCATACCATGAAATACTTTTTTTTTAAGGAAACGTTTTAGAATTCCCAAGTACGAATTAAGCTACAAAACTACCCAATTTTGCTCTTTAGCTAATTCTAGCCACATTTACTTGCGATTCTAGCGATTTTTGCGGCAGGTAACAGCACTTGCCACAGTCTAAAGCACTTAAGAGTGTCATGGGGAGGGGATGTGAAGTGAGGCGTTCTGGGGACAGACAGACATCCACAACAAAACGGTAAAAATGTCATTTACAAAAGCCAACGCGTGCACAGGTAAAACTCGTAAAAAAATAAAATACAAGAGGGGCAAGAGCAAACAGAGAATAAAACAACCTACGGCTGCCAAACGCTCGTCGCACGTGAAAGTCAACGAACTGGAACACACTGGAACTCCCTGCTCTGAGGCCCACAGATACACCAGATACAAGATACCAGATACAGTAACAGTAACCCCCGCCACTGTCTGGCCGACCACCGCAATAACTCGAAAAAAAAGGGTCTAAATTGCATGAACAACAGGTCCGGTCCAGCGGCCAACGGTAAAGCCAACATATGACCGACCACCATTGCTTTCCCGCTCTTCAGCTTTCCGGCTTTTCAGCCTTCCAGCCCGCCAACTCTACCTTTTGCGAAGCTAGGCCGAGGACCCGCCACCCCCGCACATGGCCGTTAATTTGTTATTGTCGCACAATTTGCGATAGGCAGTCAGAATCCCAAATTGTATCCCGAAATGGCCAGTCAATTCGGGGCATAATCAACTGCAGATACTGGAGATCAAGTGTCCCCGCCGTCTACGGTAGAAAATTGATGATACGGCCAATTGAATTCGTATCTGCAAGCGTTTTATGGCCAAGGAACACGAACCAAGGGCAAAAAAAAGGTTGCAAATGCATAAAAAGAAGGTTAATCGGATAAAATGTGAAATGGGTGGAAGAATTCAATTGCAAGGTGTCAGGAGAGCATTAAGGTTAAATAATGTTTATATCCTGGTTTATTTAAGCCATCTAGATTAAAAGTAAGCTGCTAGTTGGAAATATATATAATCTACTCAACGCAGTATATCCTCATTTATTTGTTTAAATATTTATGAAGAAAGTTCGTTAACTGAATAAGCTGTGCAAAAAAAGTTTAAGCTCTATACGTTGGACTCCCTTAAGCAAGTAATTTAATATGATCCTAATTAGACAATTTCCATATATTAAAATTAACTTCAGGTCAATAATAAATCCCCTCCATTATTAACAATATTTAGTCACTCCATTAAATACAGTTTTTATAAAATTTATTACCAGCCATATTCCCCACATTTATATACAATTATTTTGTGGCTATTTGGAATTAAACTACGGTATCGATTCCTTTTATACTTTATGTTATTAAATAAACTTGCCAGCTCAATGGAACGACTCCAGAGGGGCATTTCAAAAATCCATTTGGAAAAGCAGGGCAACCCAAGGAACCCTCCTGTGTTTCCATGCTCAAAACTCCCTCGATTATGTTCGTTCCGCTGGAGGAGAAGAAAAAGAATTTAACGGACAATTTTATTTTGATTTCGTTACTCGATTCTTTTGGCCAGATTGGCCCTGGCCGGCGACGTGTACGTTTTATGGCCAATACGTGTTTCGCCCGGCAATGAACAATAAATTTCTTCAGCCTTTTATTTCTCCTGTTTTTTGGTCTAACCACTTTTCTTCTTTGGCTTGGCACCATCCACTTAATATTAGAAAATGGACACCAACTGGAAACTTTAGCGGCGAGCAGAGGGGCAATCAGAATCAGACAGCCTTTTCAGCAATCATTCACTCAGTCGATGTATTCGAATATGCACAGAGCTACATCAAAGGCGGGGATCATAAGGTCAGCAGCGGCAGGGTGGTTCCTGGGCTGTGAGGGAATCCCCGGGGTGGATGAAAGGGGTTCAAAAGCTGCTCCCTGACGGTTGGTTAGACACCGTGCTTAGGGCACATCCAGCCGTGTAATTAGATTGTCACACTGAAGTGGCCGCCACCGTCCTCAGGCGATGTCATTTCACTTTGGCGAGAGCCATTATGCCCGCTTGACTGAATCTCACTCTTTTTTTTCTAGACTTTGTTGGGGGGATAGGCTAATATTGATCAGATGTTTAGAAAGCGGTGAAGAGGGAATCCCTTTAAGGGGTACTAACCCCCTTAACACTCGCTTCTTTTGCCCCTCTATCTGTATGAGTTCCCACAAAGCTCAAATACGAACTCAGATACATTTTGTTTACGGACCCATTTCATCTGTAAACAATCCTTAAAGGGTTCGATTTGGTCGCGTGCCTTGAGTTATACATTTTATTTCGGTAATTCGAGAAGCCGCTCGTGAGTGCCATATATGCCGCGCCATTAAGTGTAGGGGATAATCGCCGCCTGGTTATTAATTAAATGTGTGCTCGGGATAAATGCAAATAATTTGAGCGCCGCAGACTGCACAGCAGGTGGACACAAAGGATGAGCTGGAAAACGGATGCTGGCAAAGGACCAGCCAGGTCCGTTCATTTAGTGGGCGCCTGTGTTGGTGCGGCGTATCTGTGTGTGCGCTGACAAGGAGTAATTGCGAAATGCAATATGACAAACGCACAAAGATACGCCGCAACGTACAGTTGCACATCGCAAACATGCAAACACAAATAAACAAGAAGAAAAGCTACAGTTCAGTGCGACCGACTATGAGATACCCGGTATAAAAAGCATTGTGGGTGAAATTAAAGGCTCATGGACATGGCTAATTCATTTCGCCGAATTATGCTTTAATTTACAAAAAAAACTTAATTAAACACGGAGGAAATGTTGAAAAATTAAGACAAATGTTGCTAGGAACATGTTGAGCAACAATAATGTAGATGTTTCAGACGTTCAGCCTGCACAGCCTGCTTGTTACATACATTTTCGGTTGACACTAAGTTATAATACCCTTCTATTTTATGAGTACCGGGTATAAACTAGGCCCAGAGGCTACCGACCAAATATATTCTCATATATGTAGCCACCCAATTCCTTTGAAAGACACTGTAGTTATCACCTTGCCGGCATTGATAAAAATATGCATATGCTTTTGGTTTTCATGGAAATGTGATAATAAAATACAAAAATAGCTTTAAAAAAATATCGGAAGAATTTAAAGTATATTGATCAACGTAAAGAGATCTATAAGCTTTTTACGGCTGTGCTTCGGATGCTACAAGCAACCTCAGTAGTGGGTTTTTATTTAAAATATGAATGAAGAATAATTGTTAATATTTGAACGAAAAAACATATGGTAATGTCTTCATTTTACATATATTAAAAAAATATTGAAATTTTAGTAAGATTCTAGTTATTTTGAACTCGTTAGATACGGCATTTATCACAAAATTTATTACTCAATTTGCATATTTTTCTCTACTTGTAGCCAAGCTAGAAATTGACAAACAAAACGCTCTTTCGTCCTGTCATCCAACAGTCTCCTCCCAGTAAAGATTCCTGCCCGAGGAATGTCTTAGAAAATCTGGTGTTATTATCTGTCTGACGGCCCAAAAAGAAACCACATTAAATATGAAATGTCGAGACGACAAATGAAAGCCGATAGCGATATGAAAATAAATTCCAGACGATAAAATCAAAGTGTTGCTGACAAAAGAAAACCAAAGAAGTCTCAAAGTTGTCAAAGTTGTTTACTCTTGCCCAAGGGCCACTGCAATTTGGAATGATGTATGACATAATGCAGTAGTGATGTACATAAATAGATATTAAATTAGCCAGATTACAACTTAATTTCATTTAATGAATAAATATTACATTACATTCTTTGATATATTTATTCTAAATCCTTTTCGCGTGAAACAATTTCTATCTGTAGTCCTTTCATTTTTTTATGCCTACTGCCTCTTTACTGCCTAATCCAAATTCAAAATATTTTCAGCATATTCCTATTGACTTCCTGAATTGCACTTTTGCGAAGGGAGAAACAAATCTAAACCCAATTAAATGATCTAATTGCTGAAATCAAGCTTTGATAGAATAATCCTTTTGCAAATTTCTACCCATTAATTTATCTTTTCTGCTTGTAAATTCGAGCGTTGCAGATTCATAAATCGGTCAAGTATTTTGTTTATTTTCCTGCTTTGTGTGTGTTGTGGGTCAGAAACTCACGAGATTCTCGTAGAAATTGCCTCGTCCCAGGCGATTTTCGGTACACAGAAAAAGCCAAGAGGCAGCGATTCCGAGGCAATTAGGGCGTGGTCGTCGGTGCGCCGCCGTTGAAACTGTGCCAATACTAACAAATGCTAGCAAAAACCAATGCAAAGACACAGGCCGAGTCGCGAGAGGCTAAAGAGGAGGACGGTTGAATAGTTGCAGTCGCAGCTGTTTACAAAATGTGTTTGCTTTAGCATAATATTTAGATATTTTACGGGAAAGTGTAAGAATTGATGGCAAACAAAGCCCGATGTGCAAAAATAAGTCAACATAAAAGCGAATATCGTTTATTATTTGTTTGCACACACTCCCACTCCGATATACTTAATGTTCGAGCTTGGCGATTGTCCAGAGGCCAGAGTTTGTGGCCAAACATCTAAAGGACAGGCGGCAGCCAGTTTGATGCTCTTGTTGAGTGCCAATTAGGACCGGAATATCTAATCCGATTATCAGGTGGGCGGTTTGAGCTCCCGACAGACAGCCAGGCAGGCAGCCATTGAAATATAGGAGAGAAGAATTTGCTAAAAATAAAAGATTGTGGGGGCTTTTAAAGCACTTTGATTTTGCATTTATTAATGCCTGCCATAATGGAAACGCGTAGCTCAGTGAACATAGATGGATAGATACTAAATATTACAAAAAATGCAACTGTACGTTGCAAGCTTTGTGCAATTTTCAACACATCCTGCATAAGACCTTATTAACGAGCCAGAAACAAGTCAAACAGTCGAAAAATGCTGGCTAGGCTTCTAAAAATGGTTCACACCTTGCACTTCGCACACACATTCACTAGGTGTGTAGGCAAGTTTCAGCAATTAATTGCAGCTCGGTGTGTTGGGAAAGGGCCACCTCTCAATGGGTCAGGTCAAGTGGGTGGCAGAAATCAGAAAAAACAGCAGTGAGAAATGCTGACAGCCACAAAAAATGTTGTAGTTGGCCTATTAAGAGTCAGCGAAAAAGCGGCGAATGGGAAAATGAAATAAAACATTTTACAATTCATTATTTATCATTTCTGTGGGTCTTGTGCGCTTGCCAAAAATACATTTCGATATCGGCCCATTCATGCATGGTGGAAGAGGTCAGCCTATATTTTATATTATTTTTGCATTTAAGCATTTATCTGCACTAAGCTCCATCTCCATATTTAATCTATCGTATTATATTTAAAGGGTGCTAATGCCTCCCAGTGGGTAAAGGTGGGTGTGTCCCATGTGCCTGTGTGTGCTAATTGGCCCAACCGACTCGACTCTAACAATACGGTTTCATATTGTCTGAGGGTTCATTGCCACGACATGCGAGGTAATCATTTATTTCGCACTGACTCAACTCGGGAACAATCAAAGTGCCAAATTATATTAGCCATAAAAGCCTGAGGCGTAGAAAGAGGGGAGAATTTGGCTTTACTCCGGACACGGGACAAAATTAGAATAATATTCACATGAAATCAATGTTCGATTTAATATTTAAGTACTTATTTTTGCAATAAATAAATCTTAAAACAACTTTATCATTTTCTAATGAATTTAAGAAAGATTTAAAACTTTATTTTTGCAATAAATAAATCTAAGGATAGCTTTTATCTTCTAATAAATTTAAGGAAATGTTAACTCCAATTTAAATAAGTTGAGCAAATATGGACTAATTGATATGAAATGTAACTTCATTGTTCTTTTCTGCCAGTGCATAACTGTTTGCCTTCTCCTGGGCCTATATATATTAGGGTAATTATTTTTTTAACCCACAAACGTCAAAGCTGACGGCAGCAACATTATAACGTTGTAGCCAAAGTAATTTCTCAAAGCCCTCTACCTTAATCTTCTTTCTGGACCCCCATTTCTCCCCTGATAGCTCCTTCGTTCAACCCCACAGTTGCGGTCAAAATAATGGCATCGTACATTTTAATAGATCAATGTTTATATAATTGAAGTCAGGAAGAAGAGTAAGCTAAGAAAAATGCATAACTTCGAATTTTCAGAATATTTTCCTATAAACTAAGGCAAGGATTTAAACGCAGGAATTTTTAAAAGAATGCGCCTACATTTAACCTTTTGAAATTCGCACTGAAAAGTATGTAAACTAATTAATCAGTATCTTATATCCCCGAGAGCCGCTGTTAGAGCTATTAATTTGACCGCAACTGTCTACATACACATCCATTTGTGGCTATTTGTTGCTGGCTGTTCTTTTGGCTGCTGTCTGTGGGTCCAAAAGGGGGTTCCCCGAAGGCGGGTTCTGCTTGGTTGACCGACAGCAAAGGAGGGCGGCGAGCAGGTCGGTTCGCCCAGTCGGTTGCGCTTTGATTGCTTTGTGTCGTTCTCTGGGGCCAAATGGCTGAACCGAGCCAAGCCAAGTCGAGTTCAGTCGAGGCGAGTTGAGTTGAGTGACTGCCAGACCGCCAAAGTCCCCAAGTTATGGCCCCGTTGTGCGAGTGTGTGCATTACGTAGGAAATTAGTTTTAATCCACTTCCTCGACTACCGTCTTGGCCACGTTTTTATGAAGCCATTCGCCATTTGCCATTCGACATTTGCTGGGGGTCTCCTTTAAAAATTGCCTCGTAAATAAGTAAGAAGGACTTTCGCCAAGGACGTCGGCCAAGGATCATCATCATCTTGGTTGTCAATTAGTCTGTCACGTGCAGGTCTCTCTGCAGTACATCATTTGGAAATCTCTTTCTTGACGCGCGGCAATTACTTGAGCTTATGTTTATGGCATCAAGTGTGCCTTCTTCTCTTGTCCCCTCTCCCAGCAGTACACCAATTAAATGTTAAGTAACCCCAAAAGGTCATTAAACCTCAGTTGGCCCCCGAGATTTAGGTAGAGATAATTTGCGTCAGAAATCATTAGGAAACTTGGGTTCTGTTTGTGACCGAAACTTGTTACCAACTTGCAAAAAGCATATCCAGAAATATCCAGCTGTTGTTCTTAGTTGCACGTAATTATGAGATTTATTTACCTGGAATGACAGAACAAAAACAAAAGAAATAAGATTAGCACGGGCAAATAAACACAATTAGCATGCATGTTAATTAGCATATGAACCACTTTGTTAACTACGATTACGGAAATCATAGTTTCTCGAATATATAGATTTTGGAGTAATGATCACTATATACAATATACTCCGGAACAAAATAAAACTGTAGTAGGGAGAGTCAGAGATTTAAAATATCTTTAAATATAACTGTATCCATGGATTTTTAATTGATATGATTTGTTTTTAACTATTGGGCGTCCTTAGTCTGTAAAAAGATCAAGTGCCAAAGATACTTCAAAGAAAAAAATATATAAACTTGACCTTTATCAACTTTAATCGATTAATTAGTACATGTAACAATTACAGCGATAGTTCATCGTTAACAAGCTTACGTAATCGATTCCTTTTGATTGTAATAATCTGTGCGATAGTTTTTCTCTAACAACTGTAATAATCGATTACTCATTACATAAAAAAATCGCGGCCATAGTTATCGGAACCTAATCACACCTGGCTGTCCGCCTATAGATCAATCTTCTTCTAGCTGGATTTTTCCACTTCTTCGTCGCTTTCTGAGCTCGGGAATTTTTCCCACATTAATGTGATATAATTTGGCCCATCAATTCCGAGCACTCGTCAGAAAAGCAAAATGCAGGTAGCTAAACTAAAACAACAGCGATGGGTAGTTCCCTTAACGATGTATTATCCTCAAAAGCGAGGCATATTATTACCTTTTTCGATGGACAATTGCCTCGTGGAGAGGGAGGGAGATAAATATAGGCAGAGGCATGTGTGTATGTGCACTTCTCAGCGAACCTGCGAAGGTGGTCCAGTGGGTAAACATAACCTCATCGCAGGTTTATCTGTCAATCTCTCTCGCGGGCTCTGTCCCCAGCTCTCTCTCTCTCTTCCTCGTCGTACCTATGCAAACACAATGAGCGGCCAAATGACAGATACACACACACACACCGAAAGACAGACGGCGATTATAGAGAAGAGCAAGAAGGGGAAGACCAAGAAGAAGCAAAAGAAAAGCAGACGGAGCAAGAACAATGGAAACAACAAAAATACATCTCAGGTTGCGTTGTGTGTGACGACAACTAATGGATGAGCTTTGCTCTGCTGCTCTCTTTTTGTCAGCCCCACTTCTCCCCCGTTAATCGCGTGCATTTGGCGTGGTTGTAGTTGTAGTTATTGTTGTTGTTCTTGTCTTGGTCACTGGCGAAATTCAGTTTGAAATTCCGTTTCCAAGCGTAGCGCAATATGCAGAGCGAGATAGGAATACACACCGAAAGCATACACAATTACAGATGCATTGAGTCTACAGTTGTCGCCTGGATACAGATAGGGATACAGATACAGATACGGATTGATAATTTATCTTAAAATAAAATCGAGAAGCATTATATTTTATATGAATTTAAATTAAACATTGTTTAATGGAATATAAATAACTCTTTTTTAATCTACCTTCCTATATAAATAAAAAATGTCGGCAATTTTAATTATTAATAGGGGTAAGTATCCGATATGAAACATTAATGAATATGTGACTTTAAAAGAGTATTCAATATCTATACAAGTAAAAGCATAACCACAAACTGCAATTTTCTCATTCTTATGTATAAACTAACCAGAATCAATTAAATTCAGAATCCAATTACTCTCGATTCTGCGAAAAGCGACTTCTGTGCGGCAGCCTATTGCGTTTGTGTTTGATTTGTGCGAGTGGAATGGCCAAATATAGTTGGAGCCGCCCATGGCGAGAGGCACTCACAATCTGCAGTTAGCTCTATATCCTCCCCACTTGCTCCATGTTCTCCTGTTGTCCAGCATATACACATCTCGCAATTATAACTTTTGCCGCACAGCATCAGCAAGTCTGCTGCCCGACTCCTGGAGTAACCCATGCAACGCACACAACCCATCCATCCAATCCATCGTCAATTTCGGCAAGCGAAGACGAACAAACGCTATGCCCGAATCAATCGACGAAGCTGCGTGGAGAATGGGTGCCTGCGTTTGATAGATACATTCTTACTACAGGTAATAGGTTGGTGGGCTTGTTGGCGGGTTGCTGAAAATAACCCGACTCAAAGGAACTCGAACCGAAGAGGCAGAGGTAGAAATCAAGAGGAGAGCCAAAGGTAAGTGGCTGGCCAATTTTTGTAGCTGCTGCAGTTTTTGCAGCTGCCCAGCAGACGGATAAAGACGATGGATGTGCTACCTGTACGGTGCTGAGGCAAACAACGCAGCATGTGTTATCCTTCTATTACAGCTGCCGGCAAAAGTATAGCTACTAAGCTCATAATCTGACTATTGTAAATATATGGAGAGGTGTGCGGTCGGGTTAAGACCTTGGTTTTAAATACTTAGAATAGGAATATATTTTATATTGAAGAATTTTACATTTATTTAGTTATATTTAAGGCTTCTTCTTAAAGAAAACAATATATTTTAATTAAATATTAAATATAAACTAGTCTCAGGATCTCACTTCGTTAGGGAAACCTCCAAACCTTTCATTAATTAAGTACATTAATACATTATTAGTCATTATTAATTAAACAGTGTCATTATCTTGATCACAACTGTGTCTCAGGTGAGTATGCGGTGGACATGCCGTGTTTTTGCCTCCTCTCTGTCAATAAGCTCCGTGTTTTCGTATTCCTCTCCTTCTTCGCTCCTTTGTCCGGTTCATTGTTCCTGATTGAACTGCTTTGGATTAGGAGGAGTTGGCTAAGCGAAATGCGAGATGCCGATATGGCCAGCCTGCAGGTATTGTTTGGATTACATGCGGCAACTACCGACAATTGCGTCGCTGGCAGATGCTTTTGTTCGTTCCCCTGAAGAGACTCACCGCTCTCATCCTCCCCGAGAAATCTGTACACAGCCTGCAACCATTATCGACCATTATACGCCTTGGCTGCAGCTGCCAGCCAGCTCTCTCTGTAGTATTTATCTATTTTGGGCTCGGATTATGTGCAGGTAATTAGGCGAATCCTTAGCAGTAATTGATTGATCACTGCCTGACCTGACAGGGCGGAACAGGAGGAATTAAGGGTGAAAAGCTGGGTTAAACCAAGCACTCGAAGATAACACTCAGCAGATACAGCTCCGAATATAAAAGTGACCTGAAAATATTGGTCGTAAAATCGTTTTCATGCCCGAGTGCCCCCAATCAACACCCCATCCAAATTGTGGCAATAAAAACAACAACTATTATTCGATAGGGAGTGGCTGGTGTCGGCCGTCTCTGAGTGAAACATCTCCGATTTCCTCAATGAAAAGTGACACCGAGCTGACAATAATTGGATTATGAAACAAACTGTTGCTGCCATGGCAATGTCAACTTGAAAGTGAACAATCGAACAGAGGAAGTGGAACTGGAACCGAACCATTCATGCATATCATCATCGTTTATGGCAGCCACAACAGCCGCAACTCACCCTTGGGCACCATGCAAATGCCCCTGGGAAAGTGAGTGCCTGCAGCGGGCGTGCCTCCGGGTGCATCGCCGGCATGAGCTACGAGATGTGGGAGCAGCTATTCACTTTCAAAGTCAGGCCATACTCCAGTCCTAGTGCCCTCACCCAGTTCCCATTCCGTAATATGCAAAGTTTCTTCAAACATTTTCACACAAAGTTGAGCTCCACTTTTGCTGCTGACCAGCAGTAGGCAGTAAGGTCATTGCATACCCTCCTCCGCCCGACTTGGAACTGGGTCAACTTCCTTGGGGTTCGCCCGTTCGTGCCGCTTTCGATTTTGTTGCACTTCGGACACTAAACCCGTGCCTGGCGGCACGCGATCGCAATTAACCGGCATTTAGTGGCTCAGACGCCTGGCGGCTTGGGAACCACCTACGAAACCATGACTCCATGGATACACACAGGTAATAAAGATTAGGCGAGATTTCAAATTACACCGCTTTTTTCTATCGATTATTTGGTAAATGCATGAAAATTTGGGTCCTTTCTCTTCCTCAGATCACAACCAAAAAAATCAACATATTTTTCACTGTATAGAAGCCGAGGCTTCTCGTTTCCCTGTCAAAAATTGCGGCTGAAAAGCTCCATAACTGCCTTTAACGATCTGGAGTCCGGACACTTGTGCAAATGTTTACCGCCGCTGAATTCACAATGAGCCATCCGAAAAGAATGGGCCAAACCCGATTCAGAACCAGAACGGGAACGAGAGCAGGGGGCCAAAAACTCAGCCGAGGGGCACGAAAATTACCAAGCGTAGCGGAAGGCGAAAAGCAAACTCAAATTCGGTTTATATTTTAATAACTGGCGGCAGAAATTATGCTCAAACATGCATATAACATATGTACTTGAGCATATCTACCGTATACATACCGAGCGATTCGGTATTTTAGGACTGTTGGAATTCCAGTATATCATATATAAAAAAATTTTAAATATTTTATTACTAGAATATTACACTTGTAGAAATTTTGTAAGTATCGAAATTATATGAATTCTTTAAATAGAAACATATATAAATAATTCATTCGATTTTTTATTACTAGAATATTGGAATTAAGAACTGTGTTAAGTTGTAAAAACATGATTTATTGAATTACTTCTAAGTATCTAGTCTTTTTATACTGGAATTGGTATTATTTTTATTTTGTTTGGGTTTCATTAAATGTATTTTATATTCAAAACCCTCCGAATTATGCTGGGAACTAAACTGTAGTGTACAAATAAGAGGACCTTCTTTTAAAGTATAAATTAAGCCCAGTGGCAAAACGCAAGAAAATAGACTAAAGAAACTTGGCTAAAAAATTCAACTGAGTGCAATTAACTTATCCCAACATTTCTGGCGGGGAAACGCATGAGCAGGCAAGAGGCTCCCTACTTGAACATTCAAAGACCATTAACCCATTAACCAACCGTGGTATGAGGAATCTCCTCCTGCTTCTCCGCCGGATATGCTAATGCAAATTCGAATGCCAAGTGGCATTGTAGTATGCAGAATGCACACATGAGCGGTCCGGATTCCCTGCCGTTGAAAGTGGATGACATGCAAAATGCATCCGCTGGATTGCCAGGGGCTTTCCCCTTCTCTCCTATTTCCATTTAGACAAGAGCTTGACAGGCGGCTGAATTTGGTTAATAATGCAGCTTGGTTGAGCATTCGGAAGCGCCTGTTCCATTGCGTGTTGAAGTTTGTCAAACAGAAAACAAGTCGAGCTAGGAACACACACAATTGCGTTGAGTCGAAATAGGAAACAATGTTCGTATGTAACTCCATCTGCTTGTTGGTGTTCAATAGCGAAATTCCAAATGGAAGGGATTGGTTAAAAGCCTGCTAATATCACTTGACAGCCAGATTATGTTTGTCAGCATATATTAGGGGGTTATTTTATTTTGAATGCGCGCTTATTGCATAAATTTGCATTATTTCCAGGCATTTCAAATAATCCTAATGTGAGTTGCGGATATAAAATATGCACATATATGTTTATTTGCTAAAAACACATAAAGGCAGGGTACTCTGATCCTTGGGACTGTTTAATTGGTGTGTAATTAATGGCATCACCCAAGAAATTAAAACTGAAACAGAGTGTATCTTAGGCCATTGATAACGAATTCAAATGAGGATTTGTTATATCAGGTTTTCCTTTTTCATAACCTTAAGTAACACTGTATATCTTTAAATAAATGACGAATATGTTAAGGTATAAAAATCTAATATGCACATCAGATTCGAGATCAGCAAAAAAATTTCGAAAACTTGTCAATACTAAGAATACCAAGTGTATCTTTTCCAAAAACGAACTAATCCTTAATCTATTATTCACCCCCAGTTTCTTCTCAATAAAATAGAATAAACTCACTGTAATTGAAGATTTAATAACTTAAAATATTTCACAATTTCCTCTATTCTTCTTCCCTTGCCCCTTCACTCCTACCTCACTCTCTTCTCTAATGTAGAGAACTTCTGCGGTTTTGATTGCAACGTTGCCAGACTTCAAAAAGGAGAGCAGCGCACAAGCAAATGTCGAAAATTAATTATGGCTCCCCACACACAACAGCACATCAACATACAGCACACGAAAAACAAAAACAAAAATCAAGAGCGAAGCAATAACAACAACAGCGGAATGAAGGAGAGAAATAAACAACATCCAGCATATGCGGAAAGGCAGACAGGACGACGACGACGGCGACGACAAGAGGAAACAGTGAAGTGGAGACTGGGAAGCGATGGAGATGGAGGGGAAGCGGCGACTGAGAGGAAGCGGAGATGGAGCACAGCAGAAGGTTCAAAAGTTGGGAGTTTGCGCGGCAGCCGCAAAAAAACCTGTACACAAATTATCTATAATAAAAATGCAAAACTTTCCATACGCACATACATATACATACATACAAACAAACAACATGTACATATGTATGTATGTGTTGAAAAAAGGGTTGAAGAAGCGACATGTCGAAAATCAAAAACTCTCGACTCTCCGGAGAGCCAAAAAACAAGAACAACAACAACAACAGCTATTGCAGCAATAACAAGCGGAGAAACAAACGGGATAAATGACAGATGAAACGCACGGGGAGAACGAGTGTGTATGTCTGTGTGTGAGTGCGAATGTTGGTCCTGCGAGCAAAGGTGAGCAGCAGCGAGTAATATTATTCCTCTGGCGCTGGTCTGGAATCGGGATTCAACGTGGGTTTGGGCTTGGTTGGGTTGCTTTGTTCGTTAGCTGCTTGCAGATCAAACCGGAATATAACCCCTAATGAAAACAGCACAACACCGAAACAACAACAAATGTTACCGAATCGATTAAATGGGTGTGAGTGAGAGCATCAACCCACGACACACACACACACAAATACTCCAAGTCACTATAACGGCTGCGAAATTAGAATATCTGCATATATAAATATTAGAATTGTATAGGGAAACGTAATGAAATATTTGTTAAACCCATTTAATTAGATTTTATCTTGTTATTATGGAAAATAATTATATCTAGACTTAAATGTAGAATTCGTCCTAAAAATCATTTCCAGCGGATTCATTTAACGTTACTTAAGTAATCAAATAAAATTGTTCCAGAACTTGTTTAAAATGTTTCGAATTTATGAGTAAAGAATTAAATATTGAGAAGAAAACATATATAGCCAAAAATATATTTGCCCTAATTGTTCCTAATTAAGTCGCCATGGGTGTTGGGTCCATGTCTAAATGCCGGATGGCAACCGCATATCCGTTGCCGCCATATTAGACATTCGGGAGGCAAAAATAATTTATGCCCAGCTTGCGTCTGACCCCCTTTTTATCACCCTCCTGGCGACCCAAAAGCCACGATTCACTACCAACAGTTCGCAACTGGCAACTGAAAAGGCGGATTCCGGACTCGGATGATGCATGGACAGCATCGGAAATTGGTCGATTAGATGGGGGAAATACTGTGAGCCGAGTGGGCTACAAACAATAAAGGACATGAGGTCTTCGACTTCCTGACCAGTGTTGCTAAATGCTTGTCGGTCTATAATAAGTATTGCCTACTATTCGGCGCTATAAATGTTGATTATAATTGATTGATAAATAGAGTATAGAACTATTTCGTAATAATAATAAGCAATGAAGCCCTATTTATTCCATTTAAACAGTCAATAATCTCCACTGAATCCCTTAATAATTTAGTCAGCTAAAAAGCTAATAACTGTTATAGACTGTTACTGTAACATTTTCTTAAGAATTTGAATATTAGCCATGCTAAGGACCATAAAAATTGTTAATCTGTTGTTTATTATTATTATTAATAGAATTTCTATTCATATTCCTACCAAATGGCATTGCCTACTTTTCCGCGTCTATGTTCGGCAGACAGCTTTTCGTTTTTTTCCCTCGGGAAATTGACTCCGACATGAGTCTTCTGCTTCAGTTTTCCCATTGTTATTGGCGCTAATTCCGACGTGCTCCCAAAAACAATTTCCTGAGAGCGCACTCGCGATTGTCGTCGTCGTTTTCCGCATCGTCTTTTGGCCACTTCGACTCGCCCCGATTTTTTAATAGATAGATACACATCGCAGCCAGCGGCGCGATTAACCCCCAAAAAGAAGTGTCAATTTTTAACTCAACCGCCAAGTGGCCAACCCCAGAAGGTTCTTGTCATTGATTTTTTAAGTTTTATTTTATTTTATTTTAGTTGTAATAAATAACAGAGATTTGCAAAATAAAATTGTGACGTTTGTGTTTTGATGAAATTATAAAATCCTATGTTGGAAAGCCGTTTATGCATTTAGTTTTCCTTTAAAACGGCAATAATATATCTTTACAAGTTATGTTCATAATAAATAATTTGACAATCGCTTTCGCTAATAAGCAAAAAATATTAATAGACATCGTTCTAACCAGTATTAGGCAACAACATCATTCAGCAACCAGTGTGATTAACCTTCCAAAAAAGTGTCAAGAATCAAAGCCATCTCTACAAAAGGTTGGAAAAACCACAAGGATTCGTGTAATTTGCTGCACAAGACGCGGAGCGCTAGATGAGAAAAGTTCACCAGCTTTTTCCAGAAATCAAAGCAATTTCATTAGGGAAAAGCGGAAAAGCAGAGAGTGAGAGTGGAGCGCACAGTCGGGTTGGGGAAGTTAATAGCCCGATGCGTTGCTGTGGCAACTTTTGCCAACTTTTTGCTGTCCCTTTGTGTGCAAAGATTAATGATGTGCCTCAAGGATGACGATGCTGCTTGGATGCTTGGGTTTTCCAACTGTGTGAGGGGCTGGTTCGGGGTGCCGTCTATATGCTAATCAAATTTTCATCCGCCGGCATTGTTCTTGGCCTTGCTTGGCACTCGTAAATCATTATATGTATGTAAAAAAATACAAGAGCAATTAGGCGCATAAAGCAACAAATGCACTGATAACAACAGCGCGAGTCCAGAGAGAAATTGCTGGAATATTTCCGAGAGCCAGAGAGTTGCAGAGAAATGAGAGAATAAGTGAGAAACTCTCGTGCTCCCAACTCTCTGTTGATAAGCAAATACAATTTATAAAGAGTGTAATGCCGGGAACGAGGAATAAATCTAGTGCAGCTATTAAAAACACGAACGTTAGCAATCTAAATATACTATGTAACTCGGAATGAGTCATCGAGCAGAGAAACGTATCAGCATTACTAATCACTTATTTAGACTGATAATGAGAGATACAGACACATTGTAAAATGACAAGCAATCCACTATATCCATTCACAAGAACTATTATTAGAATAAGTTTATAGACTACTTTTAGAGTTTTATTAAATCATTTAATACTTTCTACTAATATATATATTCATTAGAAAACCCAACTAAAATCTGTATTATTTGATATCTACTGTATTTGCACTTTTCAACTGTAGCCCAACAAGTTATCGCTTATCAGTTGGTTAATCCCATATAACAACAAGCCAACATTACGACGTTTTAGGCAGTACAAATTTTTATACAATCTGAATAATGGCCTTGATAAGGTTTTATTTATTTATTGATTAATAAATAATCCCATCCGTACGAACTGTCAGCGCGAAATACAATTAAACAACGTGAAAATTCAAATAGCAACGATTCCTAATGGCACCTAATGGTCCGGAAAATCGATTTCACCTTAAAAGCGATATTAATGACGCTTTGTCACGCTTCCACGCGAAGAACAGCGCGAAAATCGAAGCAATAACAACAAATCGAATCAGATTGGCTGAAACGCCTACAAAATTAATTTTAAGGTGCTTCTGCTTTTGTCTTTCAAAATTGAGTTTAAGCGGAAATTCCACAAACGTCTTTTCCAGGCAATAAAAGTGATAATAATAATAATAATAATAGTCAATCAACTGGCAGACTAAATACATTTTAACAGTGTAATCACACCAAGCGTCGTCATATCGCATGTAAATAGTGTGAATATCGATAACATTGTCGGCACTGGCTGGAAATAAGGTCAGCGGAGATTAGCAGCAAGTCAAGCAGAATTGTAAAGAAAAAAAACGTTAAAAGCTTTTCGTATTTCACAGTGATTTCCCTGGATTTCCCCTTAAACTAAAGTCAATTTGCCTTTAAAAGTTCATCCCATCTAGTGTGAAAAACTAAGTAATGAATATTTTATTATTTATCGATACATTTGTTATTTTATGGGGGATAAAATTATGTCAATTTATTTAGAAAGTAATTAATATCCCTATCGGTCTACATTCTATATTCCACATATAAATTTATTCGTTCTATTATTTGTATATCTAAACGTTATTGGATACTAGCTGCAATATAAAGTTCTTTTCAAAAGACATTGCTTTTGAGAATCAGTCACAAATAAAATAAATTTATATTTATTTATATGTAATAATTGTTTCATTAGATCATAAATTAAATTATTGTCTTTTGTCTGTTGTAAAGATGCAATTTTGCATAGGAAAAGCCCTAACTAGATCAGCTTTCTTGCTAGATATGATATTCACATAAAATACAGGCATATGTTAATTGAACTGAATTTAAGTGGAAACGGAAATCATCTACGAGTTATGATACTCAGATCATAATCTAGTTAGAGCAACTGACATAAACCGGTTAACAGCAGTTGCATTTCAACCATGAAGCTGAATTTTACACCCCAATTACCTGTGTCTATGCGGACTCGTACGAAACTAGCTTGTTCGATTGTTATTTCGGGCAATAGCCGGCAATTGTTGGCTGATGGCTGAGTTGTGATCGCAGTTGCAATAGAATATATGGGCGGATTGTCGCTAGCCACGCTTATTCATTCAATTTGCTGGCACGTTTTGCATTACACACGACAACCCTGACCTACAAAGCGGCAAATAATAAATAAAAAAAATTCAAGCAAACGCGACTGCAGCCTGTTTGTGTTGTTTCTGCTGTTGGCCGGCGCTTGAGCAGAGTTTACATTGAATGTTATAAATAAATTAAAGGAACGCACACACAGGTGGGTGTGGGTGTGCATGCGGTGTGTGCCTGTGTGCATGAGGCCCGGCTGTCTGAGTTCCCAAGCGATGCACGCCTTGCATTCAACGCTAATTGCCGTTGATAAGTGGACAGCATTCCTCAACGCAAAACTAGCTAAGCCTATTATTATTTACTTAACATTAGCAGCGCAGATTCCGGTTCAAGGGTTCTTATTGTGCGAAAAAAAAAAAACAGTTTCACGTGCTACGGAGATATAACTATGATAGTTTTTAAAGAGATCTGAAACTAGGAGAGTTCTAGGTAAGCTCTACTTCTCAAAAGTATTAATCTTAAAAATTATTATTAATACAGCTTTTTTAACATTCTCGAGGAGGTCTAGTCTTTTAGATTTACCAAAATAAATCTTAAGTTTGAGGTTTTTCCCAAAATAAAACAAAAATCTTGTTAAAGAGATGAATCAAACGCTTTTTTCGGAAGTATTTTTTTAACCCTGAATTTTTAATCTGTAAAATAAATACCATAACGATGAAAGTGGTATTTATAAAACATTAAATTAAATAATTAAAAAATGCAATAAAAAAAATCATATGCTTATAATTTGAACTTTGTCCATCGCATTTATTGCCCTTGCAAAGTATACAAAAAACAAACAATTCAAAGTTGGTGAATTTTTCGGTTTTATGATTATTGGCAGCTTTCTTTCCCAGACACACTACACACATACACACACCGGGACAGAGTTATATGAGCCACATTTACATCTACTTAAGACAGTGACAGATACTTTCTCTTTTCCCCGCTCGAGTGTTGAAACTCTGGCTAAAAATAGAATGGCGAGCGAGCGAGCGAGCTGGCAAGGAAACGAGGTGGCTTTTCCATTCATATCTTGTGAATTCTTCTGTCGCCTTCTTTTTTCAACTGTTCGCTATTTTGAAATACGATTAATTATACAGCTAGTTTGTCAGGCCAAAAGAATTGTTGGAGATGTTTACAAAGTTCAAGTGTTTGGGAGCAGCTGCGCAGCCAGCGTTGTGAGAGAGCACGTTTATTTTTAGAGCAGCGAGAAGAGCGGGCCAAAACAGCGAGAAGAGCCGAGGAGAACATGCGCGCAAAGTGCAGCATCTCATCTCGCTCTTGCAGGCTCTCCCTCCCGGCCGACGATGCAAACTAAGCGTTATTACGAGTGTTTTTCTTCCATTCGTTTTCATATTTTCCCCATTTTTTTTATACATTTTCTCACCTGGTCGATCCAATGACTGTCTGCGACTCATTGGCAAAAGATTTGTGCTCCCTGTGTTGTGTTTTTGTAGGGTTTAGAGAAGCAAATTAAACTAAATTTGATTGCTTCATTGGTTGTGGTTTGCTGCTGGTTGTTTTGTTGTTGGTTTTGTTGCATTTGTTGTTGCTGGCAGTTCCTTTTGCTGTTGCTATTGCTTGTATTTCCTTTTGTCGCGCTGCTTCTTACTCAATTCTATACACTCAACACACAAACACACGGACATTTTTTCGAATTTCGTTTCACACGCGTCTGTTGACTTTCTTTTTGCCCTCTCTTTCTCTCTCTGGCTGTAGAGGAAAACGCGACAGATGTTGGCACTGCTCTTTAACGTTGTTGATTTTGCTGCGGTTGTTGTTGTCGCTGCTGCTTTGGAGATATTTGAGGTGTTGCTGCTTCTATTGCAATTTGTGTAGTGTTGTGGTGTTTTGTTTGTTGCTGCTTCCTCCTTTTCGCTGGCTTGTTGTTTTTAAAAACGCTTCAATTTTGACAACAACTCGCAGCGCAGCCACACACACCTACACACTAAAACTGGCAAGCACACCGACCACACACACGCGCACGCACACACACTCTCACGCTCGCGCGTCACGTCAATGAACGCAGCAGCAGCAGCACGTAGTTGTTGTTGTCGTCACTGAATCTCGCTTTTTACGCACATGATGCTGGGGAATCGAAGCACTAGATCGGCGACTGCTCATCTGAATTTTGTTTATTTACATTTCAGCACGGTTTTTGTGTATTTTCCGCGATTTTTTGCGATTATTATTCGTTACGCACGGCCGTACAACGAGCGCCGCCGCCGACAAACAAAGGGAAAATGGTGAATGTGAAAAATGTTAAACTAGGGTTGTCACTCATCTGCGGAGATTTCAAATATATCGATATATCTCAGTTCATCGATGCCGGTTATTTGACATGTTGGATCTTGCATATATTAGTATAATTGCTAAACAGTTTTCAAAGGTTTACATATAGCTAAAATTTGTACTTGAGTTTTTTGTTTTTACTAATTACTTTTAAAAGCGAATGATAAAAGGATTATTTAATTGAAAGTTAAAAACAAAATGTGTTAATTGGAGTACAGCTTCATTAAATATATACTTTTTAAATTAAATCACTATTCGATTTTTTAAATTTTATGTAATGGCTGACTATATTTTGAAATACGAAAGAATCACCGAACTTGACATTCGAAATACACCTGACAACCCTGGAGAAATACGAAACATTTGCTCGCAGCAGACATTAGGTCGGGGACGTGTGTTCGAGCGGGATGGCTATTGGCGATGGGGTGCTCGCAGTAGTGCCATCGCACTCGCTCACGAAGAGGTAGAGAAGAAAAAAACCAAAACGAAATGGGAAACTGGAGTATTTCACAAGACATTTGACAAAATCAGTTGGCAATTACACTTTGAACGGATTCCGTTGGCCATCAGCGATCGGTGTACTAGCTGACTTTCCCGTTGTCAAACGCGCGCTGCTAATTACAGCATTCCGCAGATTTCCCGCACTTTTGCTTGCACTCTGGAGTTTTTTTCTCCTCGAGATTATTTTTCATCGATTCTGCCCCCTATCGATATATCGATAGCAAACGTCTATCGTGCGAAATTTCCCAGCTGCCTCCAATACGATAGCCAACTATCGTCCATCGCTGCTTTAATTACAAAAAAATAAATATAAATGAAGTGAAGCGGACGCAGCAACAAAAACAAAGAGATTGCTACGATCAAAATGCTACGGGTAAGTGACCTGCCCGGCGGGTGGAACAAACTCTCGGCCAGCGTACATTATATATATATATAAACTTCCTGGGCGGCAGGCAATCGGGAAACGGGACAGGGACATCTTCGAAGAGGTTTGGCCGGATAAGCGGAGGATCGTGCTGAAGCTGCTGCGTCAGGATACGGTGTCGCAGCGCGAGTGGCAAGATTTATTTTTTGGTGTGCATTTCGTGTGCCTGTGGGACGAGAAGGGCGCCGCCAAGATCTACGAGTGCCTGCAGCAGGACATCGTCGAGTTCATCGTCCAGGCACAGAGCCAGGTGCAGGCGCAGCGCGGCGAGCAGGCGCTGCTGGCCACCTACATTGTGGAATGGCGAAAGTTCTTTACACAGTCCAATTACCTGCCGCTGCCCTTCCGTCAGCTGGAGCAGTCGCCGCAAGTGAAGCCTTCCTCCAGCTCCTCTGCGTCTGCCTCGGGAGCAAGCACCAGTGCCGCGGCTGCCGCCTCCTGCAGCGGCCAGGCGGGCAGCAGCAGCTCCGCGGCCAGCAAGGCGGGGGCCTCCACCTCGGCGGCCGCCGCCGCCTCCTCTGCAGCCTCTACTTCCGCCGCCGCCGCCTCGACATCCGCCTCAACGAGCTCAGCTGCTGCGGCGGCGGCGGCGGCGACCTCGGGAAGCAGTAGTAGCTCCACTTCGAAAAAGAATCCCACGGAGGACAGTCCGGTCCGTAAGCTGATGTTGGACTCTTGGAACATGCACATCTTCCACGACATCAAGCACCGCCTACAGGAGTCGGCCATGAAGATTGTGCACGCCGAGCGGAACGGCGATGCCTACGACGCTCAGCTGGTGGTGGGCGTGCGCGAAAGCTATGTGAATCTCTCTTCGAACGCGGAGGACAAACTGGAGATCTACAGGGAGAATTTCGAGATGGCCTACCTGAAGGCCACCGCCGAGTTCTATCGCCTCAAGTCCGCGGAGCAGCAGCAGGAGAACGGAGTGCTGGCGTACATGAAGTATGCGGATGCCAAGCTGCGCGAGGAGGAGGTGCGGGCCAAGCGATATCTTGAGCCCAGCAGCTTCAGCATACTCACCTACACGCTGGTCAAGGTGCTCATTGTTGATCACCTGAACTCCATCATTGCGGAGTGCCCGGCCCTGATCAGGGATTATGAAACAGAGCGCCTGAATCTCATGTTCCGCCTAATGGATCGCGTCCTGCACGGCGTCGGTGTGGAGGCAATGATGAGCGACCTGCAGCGGCACATCCAGTCCGCAGGACTGGCTGACATGCTATCCGCATCGGAGGTGATTACCCAGGACTCGGAGAAGTATGTGGAGCGACTGCTGGAACTGTTCAACAAGTTTAGCGACCTGGTGCGCAACGCCTTCAACGATGATCCCCGCTTCCTCACAGCCCGCGACATCGCCTTTAAGACGGTGGTCAACGACACCAGCGTGTTCAAGATGGAGCTGCCGACTAGCATCGCCAACCGGGGGGTCAAGTACACGGCGCCGGAAAGCAAGTGTCCCGAGCTGTTGGCCAACTATTGCGACATGCTGCTGCGACGGACGCCGCTCAGCAAGCGCCTCACAAGCGAGCAGATTGACGCACGTCTGCGAGACGTCCTACTCGTCCTGAAATATGTAAACAACAAGGATGTCTTTATGCGCTACCACAAGGTTCACTTGACGAGGCGGTGAGTTGACACCTCAAATCTAATCAATTCTTGTTCTCTACGGATTCTGTCCAATTTTCAGCCTGATTCTGGGAACCAGTGCAGACAGCGAGAAGGAGGAGGACATTGTCGAATGGCTGCGCGAGGTGGGCATGCCAGCGGACTATGTCAATCGGCTGGCACGCATGTTCCAGGACATTAAGGTCAGCGAGGATCTGAATACTCAATTCCGCAGCTCGATAAGTCGCCACGATGCTATCAACATTAAAATACTCAATGCCGGCGCCTGGGCACGCTGCTCGGAGCGTGTGTCAGTGTCGCTGCCCATCGAATTGGAGGACTACATCCCCGATGTGGAGGAGTTCTACAAGAAGAAGCATTCCGGCCGTAAGCTGCAGTGGTATCATCACATGAGCAACGGCACCATTACCTTTGTAAACAATTTCGGCCGCTATGACTTGGACGTGACCACCTTCCAAATGGCCGTCCTGTTTGCCTGGAATCAACGGCAGCATGACAAGATCTCCTATGAGAATCTCCGTCTGGCGACCGAACTGCCAGGTAAGGTTTAAATTTGTAATTTCTTTGGGCCTACAATTGGAATGTCTCATTTTTCCTGTTAAAGATCCCGAGTTGAGACGAACGCTGTGGTCTCTGGTAGCCTTCCCCAAAATCAAGAAGCAAATACTGCTCATGGAGCCGGCGGCCATCAATTCGCCTAAGGATTTTGCCGAGAACACGATGTTCTATATCAATCAGGAATTCGCAATTGTCAAGAATGGCAAGTCACAGCGACGTGGAAAGGTTAGAATACCTATTTGTGGTCTGAATCGATTAAATTACAATCTGGCTTACCATTTCCCTCAGCTTAACCTAATTGGGCGCCTGCAGCTGAGCACGGAACGGTCGCAGCAGGAGGACAATCAGTCCATTGTGCAGCTGCGTATCCTGCGCACACAAGAGGCCATCATCAAGATCATGAAAGTGCGCAAGCGGATGAACAATGCTGCGCTGCAGGTAATTCTTTGGATTGCTCTTAAGAAAGCATTCAGAAAGAGACTCAACTCTGGTATATTGCAGGGTGAACTTATTGATATACTGAAGAACATGTTCCTGCCGTCCAAGAAGATGATCAAGGAGCAGCTGGAGTGGCTTATAGAGCACAAGTATATGAGGCGCGACGACGACGACATTAACATGTTCATCTATGTGGCCTAGGATGGATGATTCTGCTGCTACTGCTCCAGATTCCAGGCTCTAGTCTCAGTCCCCCGTCTAAGCAATCATTCCCTATTTCCATTTCCATTCCCCTCCAACGCCGCCGCTGCGGCGATTTTAATCTCAATGCCGAGACGTGCTCAAAGCACGCACGCAACCTATATTTCTAACTGTGGAATTGGATCAATTGTATTATATATGGAATCGTGATTCGCTGCTGACATTGCGTCCTCAGAGCATTTATATCGGCACACATTTCAATCTGGCGCCCCGCTTGCGTATCTCCTCCACGTCTGTATTCATATCTCTATTCGTATTTTGTGAAATCTTTGTATTTTTATATTCGGCCCAACTGGCTCCATTGCCTGCTAAGGCGTAGCTCTAGGTATTATGTTTCGTGCGATTAGGTGCGCCTGCCCCTCAAATATTTATCGATCGATAGCGTTAATCTAATCAACTTACTCTGTTTTCTATGTGTGTAGTTCTTGTCCCCATTGTTTGTTTCCGTTGCCTGGTCGTCTTCTGTTGATTCTTGGGTATTTTTGCAATGTTCCACACGTGAGACGACAACTCACATAGCCACACAGGGATTTAACCCTCCCAAAAGTCCTCTCCCCGCATGGAATGCATAATCACACACACACAACCACTCACAATACACACACACGCGATCGCAAAACAACTACAACTTAAATATAGCAATACTTTTAATTTTAAGTTAAAGAATAAACTTGGTTCTACGCAGATAATGAAAGCGAATCGATGGGAACTTTATTTTTCTTAAAATTAGGAATAACTGATATTTAAATCAGAGTCGGAGCTCTGAGCTCTGAGAACCCCTATATGAAAGACTTTGGAAGGAATGTTTTGTTTTTATCTTTGTAAATCTTTTAATTCCTGAGCTGAAAAACTTCGTGATCTATGTCACTCCCGAGGATCATCTCTTCCACTCAACAAAATCATAAAGGAAAATCTCTGGATAATGGATAGTATCAGTTTTAGGAAACGAACTTCTTTTAGAACCATAAAAACTCACATTAAACACGATTGCATATCAATGAAGCATAATGCTTTTCTTGTTTATTATTTACTTAACGAATAAAGGGCGGAAGTTAGATCGAACAAGTGCTCGTGTGCTTCTAAGATGAACAAAGAAACTTGACTTGAAATAAAACAAATCTAGACTGATAAAAACTAGCCAAATGACAAAATCAATGAAACAACACAAAGGTTCCATAACTGTGACAGACAAAGTGCATCTTAAATGATTACATTAACTTAGTGACTTAATTTGTTAACTTATAGCGACAAAACTGAGCGACATTACAGTAGTTCGTTCACAGGATCTTTCTTTCAAATGACAAGGACACACGGGATGTAGACACCTTAAAATACACATACGTAAAAATTATGAAATCGGAAGCCTAACCTATGCTATGACTTATGATCCTATATAGCTAAATACTATTGTAGCGAGCGTATTGTATCTCGGACTAGGCTGGGTCGATTTATTGTAGCTAACACTGGACAAAGAAGGCCGTTTAATAGGTTTTACGTGAAGTTTACGAAAAATAAATCTTTAGGCAAAGAACAAACCGACTTGTTCCCAAGAAAGAGTCTCAGTTATTGGCTTTCATCTATACAAATCGACCCATCCCAGTTTCTTGGGAAGGAGGATCACGGCCGCAGGAAGGATTGGGATCTAAATCTACCGTCGCTTGCGTCCCTTCTTATAGCCCTTGCCATACCATCCGGCCTGGGTGCGTGCCAGCTTGCGGGGGAAACTCGTGCTCAGCTGCTGTCTTCGCTTGGCTGTTTCCGCGGCAGCGATGTGCGCCAAAGATATATTCTCATCGTATTCATCGTCGTCATCAGATGTGGGGCAGCACTCGCAGACCACAAACCTTCCGCTTCTGGCGCGCTTCTTATGCTTGCGCTGATTGAGATTCCAGCGGCGATAGAATTGGCACTCCAGCTCGGCATAACGATCAAAGCAGAAGTCACAGCTGGCAGCGGAGCGATTCATGGCAAAGTTCGGCACCACCTGCAAGTTCCAGATGTTGAGATCCGCTGGCGGCGGTATCAGGATGCTGTGCAGGCCAGAGTACGCATACTTGGCGTCGTACCAGCTGGGCAGCTGGCGGAGGAGCTCCTCATCGGTATTCTGCCTCAGCAAATCCACTTGGGCTAGTATGTTCTCTTCTTCCTGATCCTCCTGTTCCTCCTCTTCCTCTTCCTCGTCGTGTTCAGAGCTGGAGTCACTTTGGGCTTGGATATTAAGCGCCTGAAAGGCAGGTGGCAGTACCAGCTTGGGCTCGACGAACGGCGTACTGAGGGGTGCTCCGATAGGCACCAGCGGCGGCAGTTGCATTGGTTCCAGTCTCAGCTCGATTGGGAGCTCAGTACTGCATTCCACACGGGACTTCTGTATGGCAACCAGCTTGGGCAGCTCCAGTTGACCATTGGCCACCCCTACCTCCGACTCTACCGTTTCCTCTGTCTCCTCTTTGAGGGAGAGTGGCTCCAGCTTAGGTAGGAGCTCCAGCAGATGCAGTTCTTGCTTTACAAAGGACACCTGACTGTCGATTGCTTCCAGTTTCAACTCATCAGTCTCTATTTTCACGGATGTCTCCGACGCTTCCAGCTGTAAAATGGAGCCATTCTCCTCCTTTTTTACCACACAATTGGTGTCCAGCTGCTCTACCTTGATCTCCTCCTCCTGGCCATTGATTAGCTTAAATTTCTGGCGCAGTTCCAGGTTCGTCTTCACCCGTCGTCCGTTCTTGATGGGCGTCCGGATGCGCGGCCCTTTGCCGATGGGCAGATCGCTATAATTGTAGCTGCAACTCTCACTGGAGATGGTCGAGTCCTGCGTCTCCTCGGTGGTGGTGGTAAAGGCCTCCTCCTCGTCGGCATTCTTTAGCAGCGGCTGCGTGAGCGTATGCAACTCCTCGGGCATCAGGAGGGAGGCATGTGCGAAGATCGGATCTTTTTCCTTGGTGTAAACGGGTACTGGAATGTGGAGGAGGTGCATCAGTTGCGCCATCACTCGATCGCACTTGCCATTGATCTTGATGCTGGCTATCGCGTCCTTGGGCGTCCACTGCAGGTTAACCACACAGATCTTGGCCCGCTGGCGCGCCGGTCGATCCATCTGCCATAGCCAAGTGTATTTTTTGAGTACTTTGAGACTGGAGCCTAGGCAGAGGATTACATCCGCTCGCTCCGCACTCGCCGTGGCGCCCGCCCAATTCAGCGGCCATTTCAGGTTGCCCCGCTCCCCGAAATGCACGATGGTGTCGTACAGGGGCTCCGAGCAGCGATGGCAGAGGCGGTGGGTCTTGTGGCAGTAGCGGGCGGTCATCTCCGTGGTGTCGAACTGGCGCCAGTAGACGCCGTTCGGACGGCAGTTCTTGCACACCTCCACATACATGTTGCCGTGGATCTCGGACAGCGAATGCCTCGGTAATCCGGATCTCAAGTGCAGGCCATCACAGTTCTGCGACACCACATGATGGAGGAGGCGACGGCGATGGAGCTCGTACAAGGCCATGTGCGTGTAGGTGGGATTCGCGCTGGATAGATCATGTTCCCCTATATCCTGACCCTTTTGCAGCAGCGTCCAAATGCCCTGGCTGCCTCGATAGTCCGGAATAAGCGCAGCCGTGCTAATCCCGGCGCCGGTGTAGCAAACCAAGTGCTTGGCCTGCGAAATTATGTTGGCCAGCTGCTCCACCTTTGCCTCGATCACATGCGGCGCATCTTCACGCTCTATCACCCGCTCCTTGTAGATCTCCACGCGCTCCTTGCGCTTCTTGGTCACCTTCACCATATCCGGGTGCTTATCGAGAAACTGCCGATCATCCGCAGTGCGTAGGGAGTCGCACTTTCTCAAAATCATCGAGACCTAGAATAATATTAATGTAAGTGGGTTTAGCAAGGACAGAACAGGAAGTTATAAACCTTTGAACCACGAATTTCGGTCGTGATATATTATAAATATGAATATCTCGCCATAAGTTCTTATTGAAAAAGCGGAACAAGAGAAATTCAACTGAGAACATTCAACAGAAGGCTAAATCGAAGAAAAGGAAGTGTTTTATTCAGACAGGAAGCAAGAGAAAGGGATTTTATTTAGAATAATACTTAAATGTAAATATCTCAAGAAAAGAGGTTCAAAGAGATAAGAGAACTCGATTTCACAAAATTTATCTATTTAAATAATCGAATCTTTTTTATTTTTCATTGATTAGAACCCAATAAAACCGCTTGTAAACATGATATCATAAACCATTTCCATTCTAAGAAGGTTCTTTAGATATATTTTGATGCTAAATGCCTGTCAATTAACTTTTCCATGACTAAAGCTAGTTTTTTTTCTATTTAAACTGAACAAATTGGAACACATCCTACCAGGACACAAACAATCACACGCGTACACCCGTGGGGCACACACACTCACAAATGGCGGACTCTAATTACCCTTCGCATGGCATCCTTGCGTCGCCGCTTCTCATTGTCCTTCTTGGCCGGATTCATCTTGGCCCGCGTTATATAAGACTGCGCCACATCCATCTCCTGCTTCTGCTCCAGCTCCATCTGCTGTTCTTGCTCCTCCTTATCGCGTTCCAGCTCCATGGTCCTGCCTCGTCCGGCACAATTTGGCAATTGTATGCGGGGATCGGATTTAATGTGCGCCACGGCCAGGAACGGGTAAGATGCGGGCGAGATGTGTTGCAGTGTCCGGCGCAGGATGACCGCTTACATTTTATTAGCGATGCATTTGCAAATGGCAATATTGTGCGACAAACTTTTGTTTTGTAAATGTTTCTTTTTTTTGTGAAAAAAAGGTAAACAACTATCGATGTCCGTATCGATATATGTTGGCTATCGATGTTTTAGGGATGCAATGCTCACTGCGTGCTTTTTTAATTTTATTAACCGAAAAGATAAATTTTTAATTTAAATGCGATTAAAATATACAATTATTTAATAACTATTTGAATTAAATTTAATTTTAATGGATGTTATTTATTGTTTTTAGTAGGGCTTCTAAGACTTGGCCATTGTTCGTTTTATCCAGTCCAGGTAGGGATAAACGCGTGTGTATATTCCGGGGATTCCCGGTGAGCCGCAGGACAGACCCGCAGTTGTGATTCCAACGACATGGTACATGCAAGGGTACTCCGAATGGTATATCAAAAGAGGACCACCCGAATCACCAATGCATGTGTCCCGGGCCATCTCGGAACCCACACACAGTTGGGTCCCGTCGTCGAAGCCCCTCGGGAATTCCTCCAGTTGCCGTGCGAGGAGTCTCGTGCACACCTACCATAATGATAGATACCAAGTGAATAACCTCGATTCGAGCCTTTTTATCCGGGAAAGTACTCACTGCTTTTCCGTAGCGATCCAGCTTCACTTTGAGCAGCTTGGCTGAGGGCTTCCCAGCCAGATCCGAGCTGCCCCATCCCACGGCTATAAAAGAGTCACTGGAATGCTCATCCTGGAATGGCAGACAGGCGGGATGCTTGTAAAAATCAAAGATTACATCCTCACTCAGTTTGATCATTCCTATGTCGTTATAAAACTCTGGATCGTCGTAATTCGGGTGGATTATAATCCCAGAAACATTATAATCCTTGGGATCGGCGTCGTCTAAGTACGTATCAAAGGCCAGTTCGCCCAAACGCACCACATTCACGTCTCCTCTGTAAAGATTTCGACATTTTAAGTTAAGTATTTAGATTTAAATATGGTTTATAAATTGTACTTCTCCGATTCCAGACAGTGGGCAGCGGTTAAGACGTACTTCTCGCTGATAAGAACGCCGCCGCAGAACCAGTCGATGCCTAGGTTTTGGCGACGTCCCAAGCGAGCCATGTGCGGAAATTCCCGGGCCTGGGCTGGATGACCGCCCACAATCAGAGGCGAATAGCTTCGGCAATTGTCAATGACCCGGCTTTGTGTCGCAGCTCCAGGCAGGAGTAATCCGTAGTAGACTGTCTCTTCAAAGACGGTCTTTTTGTACCTCGTGCAAGCTTGAATGGTAAATACAAGTATATCTTTAAGATATATTATCTTAGGACGTACTTTGTGTACTCACACTTGACTATATCCGGATGCTGGCCATTAACACATTCCAGCAAAATGATCAAGAGGGCAATTAGCAGAGGCGGCCACATCGTCACCGTAGAATCGACGACAATCGGAGATCAACTGTGGAGCTATACACCCCGAGATCTAAGCCAATCAGTTCCGTTGTGAACGGGTTTCACTCCCTATCAGATACTGATCGATCAGCTGGATTAAAACTTAGCTGCGGACCTCCGACGTACATAGGTTCAAGCGGATAAAAGCCCCGCTCTCCCATCGCGTTCCACGAAATCGTTTAACTTACTATAAAAACGGTTTGTTTACTCGCATATGCAAATAAGAAAACTAAAAGTAATGGAAGGGGCTGTTGGTCGAGTTAGTTCTTTACCTGCGCAACCGTAATAATTTTGAATTTATTTATGCGGTTACTCAATAGTACAAAATTTGTTGGGGTGTTATGGTCGATATATCAATGTATATTGGAGGATTTTCTTCAGAAATGGGAAAACTTCATATTGTCACCCCTTGGCCATCTCCTGTTTGATCCAATTGATGTAGAAGTGTACCCGCGTGTACATGCCGGGAATATCGGGCGTGTCGCAGAACACTCCAACCGAGGTGATGCCCATGACGTGATACATACAAGGATAGGTCTTGTGGTAAGTGAGCACCGGCCCGCCGGAGTCGCCGTTGCAGGTATCCTTGTGCTCCGGTGACCCAATGCAGATTTGCGTTGTGGCATTATACCCATTGGGCAGCTCCTGGTTCTCCTCCGCCGTAGAGCCGCAGCGGGTGTTGTAGTTGAATAGCATAACCTTCTGCAGCTTCTTGGTCTCCGAACCAGCGCGAGGAACGAACTCCTGTTGCCCCCAGCCGATGGCAACGAATGACATGTCCGATTTTCCGTCGCTAAACGGAAGGCACGCAGGATGCTTGTATGCGTTGAAGGAAACTGTCCTGCTCAGCCGAATAATGGATATGTCATTGTAAAGAGCTGGATAATCGAATCCGGGATGCATTGTAAAGCTCTTAACGCCAAAGTCCTCGGGATCGGCGTCGTCCGTGTCAGTGTCGAACTCCAGCTCCCCGAGACGAACTATATTCACGGAGTCGCTAAAAAGAGATTGATAAATATGTATGATAAATATGGAAAAGTATCATTATCTATACATACTCGTAAGCATAGTGGCAATGGGCTGCTGTGAGCACATGCCGGTTGCTAATAAGGGTTCCTCCACAAAACCAATTCGTTTTCCCATCCTCATTCCGGTGTCCCAAGCGAGCGGCGTGGGGAAACTCCTTGGGCCTAGCTGGCCCACCGCCGACAATGAGGGGTGCATAGCTGGTGCACTTGTTCTCGGTCCTGTAGATGGGCTTGGCATCTTCCACCAGCTGGGTGAACTCGTGGGTCACCTCCCAAAGGGCCGTCTTGTAGGCTTTACAAGCTGTTAGAGGAAATTTCAGTAGAGATCTTACAAGAGATGAATTCACACACACTTCTTACTAGGTCCGGATCTTGGCAAGTCGCCAGCTGTATGTATACAACCACCAGTGTTACTCCCAGCCAGTAAAACATCTCAGATTTCATCGTCTGACTGGTTCTACGATGTGTTAGCTACTGAAAGCGTTATCGCTTGACTTGCTAGAGGTTCGGGCTGGGTTTTGAGTTTTATATTGCATCGCAGGAGAGCCATACAGAGAATTTCCGCGTATTTTATTGATAAGAAAATGTATACATAAAATTATAAGGGCTTTAAGTATTTTCATCGTTTACGCTTATGTAAGCAGAAAATCAATACAAAAAAAGGCAGTTTTGCACATATTGTATTCCGGCTTTATAAATATATATTCAATTTTAAGGTCTTTAAATGGTCATTGTTTCCTAAGAAGAACTCTCTGATATTAAGTGTATTGTATAATAATAGGACTCCTTCCGATGTCAGGGAGGAAAATGCAAATATAAAGCTGAAAGTCTGTAAAAAAACCTGATATAATCAATTTAAGCTACGAGTGTAGCACCCCAAACCGGTCTGAGATTATTATTTATTAGTTTCTATTTTTATTGCTTTCCAAGAATCCAGAGTTGGGTCTTTAATTAGGTATATAATGAAGGTTTCTACGAAGTCTTAGCCAACTCCCTTTTGATCCAGTTCAGGTAGTAGTGAACCCTCGTGTAGGCACTGGGTATATCGGGTGTGGAGCAACTGACTCCCGCCGAAGTAATACCCATTACATGGTACATGCAATTGAAAGTTTTGTGATAGGCCAGTGCTGGACCGCCAGAGTCGCCATTGCAGGTGTCCTTGTTGTCCTTCGATCCGATGCACAGCTGAATGGTAGTGTTAAAGCCATTTGGCAGGCTTTCGTTCGCATCCGTGGTTTCCAGACACTGTTTCCCGTAGCCTTGGAGCTGGACCTTCAGCAGCTTCTTGGACTCCTTCCTGGCGAACGCCTTCTGGCCCCAGCCGATCGCAATGAAGGTCTCGTGCTGCTCACCGTCGTCGAAGGGCAGACAGGCGGGATGCTTGTAGAAGCTGAACTTAACCTCCCGATCGAGACGCACCATGCCAATGTCGTTGTAGAGAGCGGGATCATTGTAGTCGTCATGTTTAATAAGCCTGGACACGCCATAGTCCTCGGGCTCAGCGTCGTCAGCATCAGTGTCGAACTCAAGCTCGCCTAAACGCACCACGTTGACTTCGCCGCTGTGGAAAGTGAGTGAATATACATATGTATTATTTTTATTTCTACTGGGAATTTCTCTCCATACTCACTTGTCGGAATAGAAACAGTGAGCCGCTGTGAGCACCAGACGATTGCTGATCAAGGTGCCGCCACAGAACCATTTGATTTCATTATTCGACTTTCGGTGACCCAGCCTCGCTGCATGTGGAAATTCCTTGGGCTCCGCCGGTGTGCCGTCCACAATTAGAGGCCGCGATCCACTGCAGGAGTCCAGTGTGTGGTATGTAATCGGGGCATTGGGAAAGAAGGGGCTGATAGGAATGCTCTCCTCAAAGACAGTCTTCTTGAAAAATGTGCAAGCTAAGGAGGGAATAAAATAAAATATTTATTTTAACCATACGAATTCGCATTACTTTATTTTATTTTTATATTGAACACTCACATCTCTCGACAGCTGGATCCGGGTTCTGGCCGAAAACAAGACTACTACAGATCAGCAGCAATAGCGTACGCATCGACATGATTTTAATTAGCTCTTGAACTACAGTGGGAGCCGACCGACTGGCGACTGATCGATTCGATGAAGTTAATCAACTAGTTTTCAATTGCGCAGTTCAACTTACCCTGAGAATCCCTCTCTCCAATATCAGCTGATCAGATTGTAAGCACAGATCAGATTGTAAGATGATGTCTACGCATATAACAAACTGATTCATATTAACTAGAGATAATCCCATTTCCTGAAAATCTCTAGAAGGTAAGGTAACTCTATTAGAATTTTCCTAAGTCCCTTTTATGTAATTCTTTTTTAAATAATCTTCAAGCATACATGGGAAACATTATCCGATGTATACTGTACCGTAATTTGACATACCGGTTTTCCTAACAAAAAAAAAAAAACAGAATTAACTGGAGTCCGTTGACTTAACGTTTATGTATATTATTGTGGGTGTTAATATTGTACAAATGTTTAACGATCTAACGATGAAATATAGAACTAATTAAAATGTATGCCCGCTGAGTTAAAGGCCATCAGAAGCCGCATAAAGTCATCAATGTCCATGCTTCTCGCACGATTGGTGGCCATGTCGAGTTCCTCCAAGATGCCTATTACTTTGGTTTGCATGTTGAAGTCATCCTCGACGGGCTGCGTTAAAATATATAAATATATGAAAATAAATGCGGGTTTTCCAGAATAATAAATAGAATAGAATGTGAATTGATTATTGAGCTATGAATAAATTTAAAAGTAGAAGTACGCTAGAGGTGGCTTACATCTCCCAATAACAATCACTTGAAAGTTTTAACATTAAGCCAACTCAATTCCCCTTGCTCACCTCGTTTCTCAGGGAGCGATACAGCTTGTAGTTCTTCTCGAGCATCTCCAGCACGGAGGTGACCTTAAAGGTGGCAGCCAGCGTCTTGTTCTTGCGTAGGAAGGCGATACGCGTAAGACCATCCCACTCTGTAAAGTTCACTGCTGGCGGCGGGTTCTTTGGCTCCAGGCGCACTACACTCGACTCAACCTTTGGAGGCGGCTTGAAGTTGTTCTTGCCCACCTTCATCAGCATGTCGACGCGGGCCAGCAGCTGGGTGTTGATGCTCAGGCGACAGTAGAGCTTGTCGCCCGGCTTGGCCACCAGGCGTTGTGCAAATTCACGCTGAAACATGAGAACAGCACAGCGGAAGAGCGGGCGGTGGAGCAGAAGCTTAAAGATTAGCGGCGAGCTGATCTGATAAGGCACGTTAGCGATGCACAGGTCGAAGAAGGGCAGCTCCGCCTTGAGGAAGTCTCCGATGAGCACCTGCAGCTTCGGCTGCAGAGGCGTCGCCTGGACGCGCTTCTGCAGCTCGGCCGCCAGCCGGGTGTCGATCTCGCAGGCGATCACCTTCTTCGCACGCTCTAGCATCCGCACGGTCATGTTGCCAGTACCGGGACCGATTTCCAGAACCACGTCGGTAGCGCGCAGGGCGGCCTTCTCCAGCATGGTGGTAATCACCAGCGGATTTTTTAAGATGTGCTGGCCAAAGTCCTTGTTGAAAACAATTCCTAGTTTTGCAATTTGTTGTAGGTTCGCAATGTTTACTTTTGGTATTTTGGTTGATTTACCAACAAAACTCACCCTGCTTTTGCACCTCGGTGTGGATGCGAGTTTTCTTTTCCGTCTTAACCTTTGGCATTTTGACTGGCACTTGTTTATTTCCTTTAAATTCGACAAATTTAAATTATTTATTATTTGTTTTGAAAGTGCTGCTTCTTCTTCTTGTGATGGCAACATGTGCGCTGTTAGCTAGCAGCAGCTAGTGATGAGCAGTGGCACCGATAAATTATTTCCAAGCAGATGCTTTTAATCGATTCTGTATAGGTGTTGTTAATTTAAATTTGAAAACCTTTTAATAAAATCTATATTATCGTAGTTTTTTATTAAAAGAAAAGAATATTATACACTTAAAATATTTAAAATAAATTAATTTAAAAACGTATTGTGGGGTTGTTCCAAATAAAACACTTAATATAAAGACAAACAGATGCATGTTAAAAAATATTATCAAACACTATTTGAATCCTATTTTTAATAGACTTAAGAGAAAAAACCTTATCCAGTTACTCACCGCAATATGGTTAATATATTCCCTTTCTTTTATTAAATAATTTTTTGATGAAAACCAATTTTTCGAATAGAAAATTTTAGACACAATCAGTTACATTTTTCATAGGTGTTACCTCTCTTTATTTATTAATTAGTTTCACTTAATGTTATAAATCAATTTCTTGTTTTCAAATTTGTTTTCTTTGGTTATCTTTTGCACACATCTTGCTTATACCATTTACTTAGTAGCTTCTTTAACATTCAATGCTGCCCACTTCCTTCCTCCGGCGCTCTTCTGTAATCTTTCCCCTTGGTTTTTTGTATTTTTTTATTTAATAGCTTTTTTTACAACATATCAACTGTTGACTTTCGACTTTACCGTTACAGTTATTTGTATCTCATGTTTAAACATAACTTAAACTTTATTTATGCATTTTCCTCTCAGTGTTTTAGTCTGGTTCTTCTTCAACTTCAACTGCTGTGTGTGTGTTGTGTTGTGCTTATTAGTTGTGTGTTGTTTGTGTGTGTTTCTGAATACTTTCTTTCTCTCTTTCTGCTAATGATTATTTTGTTTCCAATGATTGCGCTGCTCCTTCTAACAAAACCATGTCGTGTCTCAGCTAGCCGCGCTTTAGTTTTGTACGCTGCTCAATAATAAATAATTCAATATATTTCCTTAGTAGTTTGTGTGTGTAGTTTGCTTGCCTTAGATCAGTTAACAATTTGTAGACAATGATTCGCGGGCTATTCCGTTTAATAAGTTCCTTTTAAGTATCTAAGATGCGAAAGGTACGTGAAAAAGTTGCACATATGTAAGTTGTAAGTTTCTTGTCAGAGTGAGTTTTGTGGTGAGAGCCTGAGCCTGAGCGGCTCCAGAAAAAGTTTAGCTAAGCCGATCGAGTCCGAGGAGTGAGTACGAGTACATTCAGATCCTGGTCCAGGAGACAGAACCTTTGGCTGAGTTAATTAGAGATGGAGACTGGGGATAGTTCAGCTTTTGCAATTATTTAGAGAGTGAGCTTATAGCTAACATTTGCTTGCACATTTGTCCTATAACTTTTACTTGTTTTTGTTGTCAGGTTACGGTTACGCGATTTGTTCTATATTCCCTTTTCTGTTTCCTCCTTCTCCACGTTCTCTGGCTCCCCTATTACACATCCTGTAGTATATTAATCCAGCTCCTCCACTATTACCTATTGCCTGTTCTTTGTTCAACAACAACCAGTGGATTTTTCTATTTACTTGTCCCCTTCTACTAATTCCTGTGATCCCTCCTACGAGTTCATATCATCATCTTGTTGGCTGGATGCGTTTTTCTGCTTTGTTTTTTTTTTATATTTATTTATTTATATATTTTAATTGAATACGCGCTCCTATCCCTTATGGCAACGGCATCGATCGACTGGCGATTTGAGCGCATTGTTTAAAAAATTATTAATAGCCTTTAACATTTTGCCTATACTCGTTCATCATCAACGTCTTGCTTACTCCTCTCTTTACTTCTTAGTTTTTGTTATTTGTTATCTTTGCTTTGGTAAAATGCGTTCTTGAAAATACTTTGGGTTAACATTTAAATTGTAAATGGGTAACTAGCGCTTACGCCGGGTTGTTTTTGCTATTTCACAAATATTATTAGACACTGGGCTCTTTATTATTACATACAAATGTGTGTTTATACGCTTGCCTTTGCCTTTGCCTTACATTTCTCCTTTTTTGTTTTTTAGTTAACAACGCTGCTTAAAAGTTAATAAATCTTTTGTTATCGTACTTCCTTTGCTATTCCCATCGATTTATTATTAAATATTTACTTTTAATGATCTCTATTCTAGCGATAGATGGAAATCAAAACAGAAAACACACGAAATTAGTCGTAGAGTAAACAATAATAATAATAGTAATAACATTTAAATGATACTGATCCAATTTCGATGCGGTATGCTAAAAACTTGTCTCGGGTTAATTCAAATCGAATATTTAGCTTTGAGTCTTTGGCTTTAAAATCAACACATAATAAACGATAATATTGTTTTGTCTCCTATTCCTCGTCATCATCGTCCTATTCCACATAATTTCATATATAATTTGTTGACGGATTTCATTCATTACGCTAAGTGTTTTGTTGTGGGTGTGTGTGTGTGTATTATATATATATATAATGCATTTAGTTTCACAATTTATATATGGTTTATATATATTATATACTGTATATATAATATGTTGGTTGTTCTTCTCTGGCTCCTCTTCCGCTTACAGACTAAACACATTTGGTTGTTTTTGTTTGTATTCATAATTTGTTTTTAGCGTAAATTAATATGAATCTTTATAGACATTCTCTTTGTAGGTTTTTAGCATTTATTTCTATGATTAGTTTAGCTATACGTTTTCTCTTTGTTGGTAAATTGTATGCATTTTGTATTAGAGGGGTTTTTTGGCTTGATCTTCGCTTTGTTTTCTTTTCTCTTCATTTCTTTTCGTTTTTATAAATATTTATGTATAACAATAAGGTAATAATTTTAAAATAATATCGCTTTAATACTTGAGAAGGAAGTTGTGCAAGATTTCAAACTCGAAATTAAATGTTGTGTACACACACTCGTGTGTACTGTGTGTGTGGTTGTGTGTTTGTGTGTGGTAGAGACGGCACATTGCGGCTATTGTGTCTAGAAATTCCCTTGAGATTCGCTTGGAGCAAGTGCCTCGCTCTCTGCCTGGTTGTTGTCGGATGCTGTGAGTGCGAAACTTGAGATTCGGCACATCGATCGAACAATTAATAAATAACTAATAACAAAATGCACTCAGCCACTGGGCATTGACTAGATGGGTGTGTGGGTGTGGGTGAGTGGAGTCCTTTTTGTTGGCAAACAACATAAATAAATTCAAACAGGAATAGGTTAGGCTGCTGGGTAGAGCTGGAAAGCTTCTATGATTTAAAATCGATTTTTGCGTACAAAACATTGACTCCTTGCCAGCTCTAGTTACTGGGTTCATCGTGGGGAAAGTTCGGATAACACGGATTCGTGTGTCCTTGCGCCTTAAATCAAGTCGAAGCTTAGCAGTTTCATGACAATTGGCACTGGTAGTTGGATGTGGATGATCTACTTGGGTAGGCATGTTTGGGGCTACAACAAAAACAGACAACAATAAAGCGTTCACCGGGGGGAGTTAAATGAAAATGATAACGATAAATGATAAACAACTAAAACAACTAAACAACTAGACTGCTTGTGCTTGGGAGATGCGCTAGACGCCGATCGACCGGATATGACCAGACAACGACGCCTCGAAGCGATTTGGGTTGGGCCAGCTAACCGGGATTCCCAGTCTCATCCAGCCCATCCAAGTGAACATGGTGAACATGAACTGCGATCGTTGGGGTCCTTCTTAGTAGACTTTGCGCTCCGGTCCGAATTTGGGATTCACGAAAGAGAAGCCGGCGAACTCGTCCTGATTGATGCATCGAATGACCTCGTTACCGATCGGTGTCAGCACCGGATCCTCCTTGGTGAACTCCGCATCAAAGTTATTGGCATCGCGTGGATTTTTCTGGGGGATTATTCACATTTTTAATAACACAATCCTAAGGAAAATGAAGCGGTGACCTACCATTTTCGGTCGGAATGGTGGCTTTATGTTGCGCTTCTCCAGCTCCTTCCAGTCCAGCTTGTTGAAAAATGGGTGCTTGCGTATCTCGTTCTCATCCCCAGTGCAGCCTAATCGCTGCTCTGGATTTTTGGTAAGAAAACCTGAAGGAATTAAGGGATATTTTAGTTAACGAGTAAATTACATAGTGGCACTTAAAAACACTATACATGTAAGTCTTAAAAGATTTAAAAAGGTACTAAGTCGTGCTCACCCTTTAGAATGGAGACGGCCTCGCGTGAGAGCCAAACTGGGTAGAGGACGTCGTCGTGCATGATCGAGTCGAAGAGCTCGTCCTCGTTATCGGCCTCGAACGGCGGCTGGCCGGCCATCATCTCATACATGAGGACTCCGAGCGCCCACCAGTCGACGGAGGCGCCGTACTCCTGCTCCTTGAGGATCTCCGGAGCGATGTAGTCGGGCGTGCCGCAGAAGGTGGTGGTCAGCATGCCGTTCATGATTCCCTCCTTGCACATACCGAAGTCGGCCAGCTTGCAGTGGCCCTCCTGGTCGAGCAGGATGTTGTCCAGCTTCAGGTCGCGGTAGATGACGCCGTGGGTGTGGAGGAACTGCAGCGCCAGGGTTACCTCCGCCGCGTAAAAGGCCGCCCGGGCGGCCTCAAAGCGGCGCGCCTTCTGTATCTGGAACATCAGGTCGCCGCCATTGACGTACTCCATAACGAAGAAGAGGCGGTCCGGGGTCTGGAAACAGGAATGTAACGCAGTCAGGAAGGGATGGTTGGCGGCCAGCGCCAGGATGCGCTTCTCCGTCATGGTGCAGTCCACGTCGTCGTCCTGGATGATGGCGTCCTTCTTGAGCACCTTGATGGCATAAATCTCGTCGGTGCCCTTCTTCTCGGCGAGCATCACCTTGCCGAACGATCCCTTGCCCAGCACCTTGATGAAATTGAAGTCGAGCAAAGAGCACTTGCCGGGCCGCGTCTCCCCAGTGGCACCACCCCCGCCGGCGCCGCCCACGGCCAGGCTCATGCAGCTGCTGCTGTTGTAGCCGCTGGTCAGCGTCGTGGTGGAGGTGGCCAGGCTGTCCGCCGAGAGCGTGCCACTGCGGAAGGACTGACCCGGAGCGCCGTCGCCGTCGGGCCCCAAGGAGGCACCATAGTTATCCTCGCCGCCCTGCTGGTTCAAGTACTTGGATCGGCGCGGCTGCTGCTTATCCGGCGAGATCCCCAGCGAGCTGAGAATCTCAGCCATCTGCTTGGTGTTGATGCCGCACGTGTTGGCCACATTCTTCTGGCAGCGCTTGTGCACGTTCATCCCGCAGGTCTCGCACTGCAATCCCTGCTTGATCAGGCCATAGAGCAGCGATCCGCAGTGGTCGCAGAAGGTGAATCTCTTGTAGCTATGCACCACGAAGCGGTGCGGCACATTCACGTTGAATCGCTGGCCTGCCGGCACCACCTCCACTTTGGTTTGCTGCGGACACAGGACATTCTCGATTAGGCGATTGCTAGATACTGCAACGCGTATACCGCATAACTCACCTCATCTCGCATGCCCGGACACTTGGACACCACGGACAAATGGCATTTTTTATGTACAACTAACGTGCAGACTAGAAGTGTTTGTTTGGGGGAGAGAAATCAAAGGCGATATACGATTAATATCCAGAACTCGGCACCGAACGCTTAAGGAATTCCTCGATGGCAGAGGCAGAGTGCAGCGCAAATAATCCAAAACTCTAAATGACAACTATGTGTACTCGGAAAAGGATTGCCCTGATTAGTACGTATATCAATTATGATAAAAAAACATTTAAAACATGCTAAGAGATTTTATATCAATGTATCACTCGGTATTGGTAAAATAAAGTTTATTAGGGGTGCCTCAGAAATCGCAAAAGAAAATCAATCAATTAAAAAAGTCTATAAAAGTATGCCACAAAACAGTATATCTACAATATCTGTAGTAATTGAATTTTTCTCAAAGCTGACTTCCCACAGAAATCGCCATGCATAGAATATTATAATTGTTATATATAATTAACATTTTGTAGTATACTTTTAGGCCGTATTTTAAGTGAATTCAAATCCACAGGCATCTCTTTATATTTTCAAGTCAGGGCAACGCTTTTCCGAGCATAGACTCTACTAGAGTCTAGAGACATACGAATGTGTATATATATTTACAGGATTTCGTTTAACTTAAGCTTGTTGAAACATTCAGGGTTAGACACATAGGTGCCTCAATCGTGGCATTCAATTGAGTGTCTTGGGATCTTCTGGGAGCTCCTTTGAGTATCACGATTGAGTGTAATCAGAAATTAGTTGAGAAACTGTCCGTCGACGACCGTTTCTTGTTGTGCAGTGTGTGATTATTATTCACATATATGTTGGTCAGTGGAGTTAAGTTGTGTGCTTGTTGTCTGTGCTCTAATTAGTGTTTCGGTGTACACAAGGTTTTAATCACAACATTTAAACAATGCTTCGTGCCAGATATGTATATATTGAAACCAAAACTACTTAGAAAAGAGAGAGTGCACGGAATAAAGCCGTCGTAAAGCAATTTTTGTAAGGCCACAATGAATAAAAGTAAATGAAATCGAAAGCCTATTGGAAGGTTTACAATTTCCCAATCATTTTCCTGAGGGATACAAGATTTTCACTAAGATTAAAGCATAATTTTTTATTATATTCCCCATTTCCTAACATTTCCGTTGCACTCAGATAAACTAACTAAGATGCTTACTAGCAAGACCTATTTGCTTAAAGTTTAGTGACATTTGAGACTCCGTAACCCACTTAATAGCATGCAGGATATATAAATCAGGGAAACATTCAGTTTTGTGATATTTTACAGACGGACAAATGGAATGAGATTATTGTGTAACTTTAAAAGACTAAAGATGGTTTAAGCCTATAAGACACTGAACAAATTAGTAGAAGATACATAGTCTGCATTCCTTCCGCATACGTGAGATACAAATGTAATGTGATAGGAACAGGACCAGATCGATTAGTGGTGCAATTGGGGGACAGGACACCGGCGGACTGCTGTCCCGTTCCGAGCGAAGCATGACTCAAGCCGTGGGTGATCGATGCATTGGACAATGCTGAACGAAGACTGGACTAATTATGTGGGGACAATCGATTCCGTTTCGGTAACAAATAATCAAGGATCAAAAGAGGCAGCCCAAATGCTGGCGAAACCCCAAAATGGCATCAACATCAACAACGACAACAGCAAACAACGAATAACGAACAACGTACAACGTACAACGAACGAACGTAACAAGCAAATGCAAAGTGATATGGGTTTTGGATTGGATAATAGCTTTTTGGGGGCGCGCTCTTCCTGGAGCGAGCTCCCTGGAAGCGCCAGGGCTGAAGCTGCCCTGGTTGCTCCTTCCTTGTTTAGTCTGAAGCGAACACACATACCTTGACATTGATAGCCTTGTTTACCAATTCCCCTGCAAAAAGGCAAGAAATTCCATGGCTATTGTATGTATATATATTTTTTTGGTAACTGAATGATTTGTGTGTTCTGTGTGTGTGTGCGAGTGTGTTTCGATGAATGAGAGCTAAGAGCCCCTTGAAAACCCAAGCATGAGACCGAGCTGATCGTGAATCCGATGACCCCGCGACCCGCGACCCAAGCTGTAGCCCAAAAAGAAAACCAAGTGTTAATGCCAATGGAAAACTAAGGAAATTAAAACTGCTAAGTGAGCCGCCCAAAATAAGTCCAGAGAGATGAGCCAGTAGAGCCGAGAGATGATAAGTGGATGAGTAGATGAGTGGATGAGGGATAGAGTGTTACATTAAGAACATATAGAGGTAAAGAGATCAACCCAAGTAGAATCAAATCAAATCAAATGTAGTTCAGATGGTGAGCGGTGGCTGTGTGTAGTAAATCAAGTCCCGAAACTAAATGCATGTTCAGATTAATCACTGCAGAGATACAACTTAAAGATGTACGGAGATGTTCTCAGCCCCGGGATTGTACGATCATGTGTGCTTTGTGGGCTCCACTTACCAGATAAACTCGCGGCAATGCGAACAGAAGGTGGGTTGACGCAAAAACGTTGCCATGAACTTGTGCCCATTCACCTGGTTTTGGAATAAACACAATTAGATCAGTGAAATCAAAGAAATCTATGTTCAGACCCTCAGAAATCAATAGTATTCTCATAGATATCCTCGATATTCATAGTTATTGATTTCTTCAGTCCAATATCTTCTTATGAAGCGCCACTAACCTGGTGCACACGACGACGCATGGCACCGCGACGCCGATTGAAGCCGGCGCGCTCTTTGAACTCCTTGTTGACGGCCACGGTGTGCTCTACCTCGGCCTCGGCTTTGGCTTGTTCTAAATTGCACAGAAAATAAAGTAATGTAAGTTCAAGCTTACTATAAATGATTATATCTTAGGTACCATTGCGATTCTTCAGCTCAATTATGACATGGATCTTGCCCTGGGGTTCCAAGTTAACCTGAACGAATACAGAAACATGTATTATTTTTTTAATAACAATCAAAAGCCTTTACATACCCAGAGATCCTGCACAGCCGTCTCGCTCTGCATGAGGTCCTCGAAGGAGATGATGCAGTTGGCCACAAAGTCATCTGGCGGCAGAGCGGCATCGTGAAAGACGGTCAAGTTGATGTTGCTAACATTGGTGACGTCGTGGACGAACTGCTCGTTCCAAACAGGATCAAATGTCTTTGGCCGTGTGGTGGCTCGATCTATTGATTGAAAATTTATTATTTCAGGCTCTACTTGGAGAAGCTTTAGGATTAGAACAGAAGACTTACCAAAGTGACTCTCGTCGACATCGATGGAGACATAGGGATCGATGAGCTGCTCGTCGGCTAGCTTGCCGAAGGTGAGGTTGTGGCGCTTCTGGAAGTCTGTGGGCCGCAGGCCGCTCGCCTCGCACACCTTGATCTGCAGCTTGCCCGTGAACATGGTCGTCCTTTGGCCCTTAAAGCACTCTCTGCCTGCTCAATTGAGTCCGAGTCCGAGTACGAGTCCGCGTCCGTATCCCTTCCGCCTGCTCCTGCCGCTCCTCGGTCCTGCGTGCGATGTCCGTGTGTGTGTTAGGAGCAGCGGTGGCACCACTCGGCTGTGGTTGTCCTGGTGCTGGTTCTGGTGGTCTGGTCTGCAGCTGGTGATCTGTGGCGAGGCAAGATCGGACAGGGGGATCGGGTTAGCAAAATGGTCGAGTGACGTTCGCAACTTTCTCTGTGGGCCAATGTTGGCGTAGGTCATTGACACTCATGCTCATGAATGGCGTGTGCGGTGCACTCGATTCACTCTCAAGGTCGCCGCCTGCTCCTCGCTTCAATGGAATTTAGGTACATATAGATATATATAGACATATAGATATCTATTCTACAGATGCGGTCACAGCAACAGTAGTTTTTTGTGACTCTTTCCAAAAAGCTCCAGAATATAAGCGCTTCATTTTATTTGTAATTTACTTTCTATTAAAAACTTTAACATAATCGAAAGCATATGAGATTTAACTTTGTATATCGGAAAAAATTTACATATATTTACAATTACTTTTAAAGCATTTAACATTTTTAACAAAAAATATAAGCATTTCAAATAATATTTTTGGAGTTGAATTCAGTTGAATTTTTTATTGTATATATAAATGACAATCAGGGCTGCCACAGAAATCGAGTGCTCAGAAGCATTCTTTCAAATTAGATTAGATCCCATTGCAGTTTAAATTATATTCATCATTTTTGGAATTAATCTTTAATTGTAATTAATCTTTAATTGTAATTAATCTTTAATTGTAAGTGTAAGTGACCGAAAGTATGCAGCGAAATAGAATTTATACCAAAATCGTATATTATATATGTAATATCGATTTAAGGAATATCATTTCTTTTTTCTTTTAGTCAAAATTTTTTATAGATTTCAAAACCAACAAATTACTATAAATGCTAAGACACTTAAACGATTACTACTATCTTGACCGCCGCTGTGTTCCGTGTACATTTATGTGAGTGAGTGTATTTAGACTCGGATGGGGGCCATTAGGCAATCGCTCAAACGACAATAGTCCGTGAAACGGAAAATCGAAAATAGTACACGACCATCATCATCATCATCCCCATCATCATTATCATCTGCTGCCTGTGGTAATATTTGGCATATAAATCATTCCAAGGAGTGCAACTTTGTTCATTTCGCAATTTCACCGAGAGAGATCGCCTGTCTGTGGAACTACACACACACACACACACCACTACTTAAGAATTTTCCTAATTAGCAAACCAGGCATTTGTATTCTCTGATTGGCAAACTTTTGGTGGGAACACACAAGTACACATAGTTGGTTGGTCAATTTTCCATCTTAATCTAAAGTGCTTTCATTGTCATTTAGCTTTGATTACATATCAGAATGCCTTTGCTTGCTCACTTTTTTTATGCAAATTTTTTGTGTGCATGTATGGTCCATACATACACACGCAACACACACTCGCGCAGCTTTTTTTTCCACAGATAAAACAACAAAGAAAGAATAACAAGAAATATTCTAGTGCTGCCTCCCACTCGCACCTCAGCGCCAACCACCAATACACTCGCGAATCACGCCACCACCCCCCTGGCGAGCCAATAAGAAACACCTGACGAAACGCGAGAAACTGCGTGCAATTAACTTTTTTGGCTAAGGAAGTCCAATTGGAAAATTTGTAATTTTCTAATTGGTGAAAACGAAGGCCTTCCAGCCTCCAGGGTTGCCGTACCGTCAGCACACTGTCACTGTGTGACAGTCTAATGAGTGCTGTGAGCGAAATGCCAGTGTTGGTAATCATCTTGATTGGCGGTTAATGTTACGCACTTAAAGGTAAATTTTTTAATTATTAGGTTTTCAAGGTTTCTTGGTACTTATTTATTTGAATAACACTTTTAGAAACTTTTAAGGATTAGCTTTTAGTTAATAAGACCAATACACAACTGAAGAAAATATATTAATATTGTCTTGTTTATGTTTTTTGTATTCGCTTTACACAATTTTCTCTTTCTCTCACTCTCTCACGCTCTGCTTCCCACATTTCCACTCGCGCTCGCCCTCTCTGGCTCTCTCTATTGTTGGTATATAGAGAAAAAATGTTGAGGCGAGGCGCGCAGAAGCTGGTGTATATTAGAGAAAAAAAAAGCATTCAGCTATGTGTGCGAAAAAATTAAGGATGCCTTGGCACCAGAACACACACACACCACACTCAACACACACTAGCTCGACATATGTATGGGCATGTAGACACACACACACAGCACGCACACAGTTACACGCACCCTGTTTGCACAGCGATTTAAATTGATTGGATTCCCAAGGAATTTGCCTTTGGTTTCCGACGAATTCGAAATATTTCACAAGATCACAGTTTCCAGCATTTTCCGTTGCATTGCTGGCAATTTATTGTTGACTTCGAATTGGGATCGCGTATTAATATTGATAAAAATGTTCACGCCAAGTCTTATTGGAAAAATCTTGGGGATGCGCAACTTGAGCGATGTATCGTTGGGGGTGCTAACAGCTCTTCAGTTGGGGAAGCTGCTAGCAGCTGTAAAACCAACTGTTATGTTAAGGTTAGTGTTGTAAACGATTTAAAAACCACCAAGAATTAACTGTAATGGTTTATGTTTTTTATAAGTTTAGTAACATAAGGAACGTGTTCATGATGTTAATATTTATTTAATTAGGACCTTAATTAATCAACAAATTAAAATTGTTGATAAATTAATAATAATCCCCAATATCACATTTTCCAGCACCTTAAGTTCTTCACTTTCCAATACTGGCAGCGCAAGAAGAAGACACATAGTGGAATATTTGCAATTTGTAAATAAATAAAATCTGCCAAAATGAGTTCGGGGGCCATGCGCACGCCCGTCTCGCAGATCCTCCAGAGCAAGCACGACCAGGATGCCGAAGAGGAGCCCAAAAAGAAGTCCCGCGAGGACTGGCGCAAGGCCAAGGAGCTGGAGGAGGCCCGAAAGGCAGGAACAGCTCCCGCCGCAGTCGACGAAGAGGGTCGCGACATAAATCCGCACATCCCGCAGTATATATCGAATGCCCCGTGGTATTATGGCTCTCAGGGACCTACACTCAAACATCAGCGGCCGCAACACGAAGACGAGCAGGGGCAGCTGGACAAACGGGCGCCCAAGGGCCTGGACACGACGCGTATCGTCACCAAGTTCAGGAAGGGTGCCTGCGAGAACTGCGGGGCCGTCACACACAAGCGCAAGGATTGCCTGGAGAGGCCACGAAAGGTGCAAGCCAAGTACGCCGAATCCATCGTCGTCCATGACGAGCACTTGGTCAACGAGGCGTCGGTCAACTATGACGAGAAGCGCGATCGCTGGAGCAGCTACGATCCGGCGAACCACAGAGAGATCATCGAGGAGTACGAGAAGGTGGAGGAAGCCAAACGGCAGCTCAAAGCCGAGAAGCTCAAGAATGGTAAGCAATTGTAGAGCAATAGCCTCTTAACTATTTAATTATACTCATATTTGCCACCCCTGCAGATCCCGATGCCGAGATTTCCGATGAAGACGGAAACGAAGACAAGTACGTGGACGAAGTGGACATGCCGGGCACAAAGGTGGACTCCAAACAGCGTATCACTGTTCGCAACTTGCGTATTCGCGAAGACACAGCCAAATACCTTAGGAATTTAGACCCGAACTCCGCGTACTACGATCCCAAAACGCGCTCTATGCGTGACAATCCCAATCCTGCAGTTCCCGAAGAAGAGTAAGAACCAGATTGAGTTCCAAAGAAAGAGTTTAATTACATTTTTCCATCTTGCAGAGCTGAGTTTGCCGGCGAGAACTTTGTGCGCTTCTCGGGAGACACTACAGCCCAGGCCACCGCTCAGTTGTTCGCCTGGGAGGCCCATGGCAAGGGAGTGGATGTGCATCTGCTGGCTGAACCCACCAAGTTGGAGCTGCTCCAGAAAGAGTACGAGCAGAAGAAGGAACAGTTCAAGTCGAGTGTAAGCCCTTAATTGTTAGGAGTTCTTTAGAAAATATTAAGACATCCATTTTCATTTTCAGACCAAAACACACATCGTTGAGAAATACGGAGGAGAGGAGCATCTCCAGGTACCACCCAAGTCGCTGCTGCTGGCCCAAACAGAGGAATACATCGAGTACTCTCGCAGCGGTAAGATCATTAAAGGTGTAGAGAAGCCGAAGGCACGCAGCATTTACGAAGAGGATGTGTACATCAATAACCACACGACCGTGTGGGGCAGCTTCTGGAACGCCGGTCGCTGGGGCTACAAGTGCTGCAAGTCCTTTATCAAGAACTCTTACTGCGTGGGCATGCAGGAGCCAGAGGGCTATTCGGAGCAGCATTCCACGTCTAGTTCCAGTACAACAGCAGCTGAATCCGTCGCGCAAGTCCATTTCAAAGTGCCAGAGGTGCCTCCGGAAAAGCCCGTTGTCTCCGAAGTTGGTTCTGTCCCCAGCTCGGAATCTTCATCATCAGAGGAGGAGGAAGAAGAAAAGCCGAAAAAGTCCAAGAAGAAATCGAAAAAGCGGGAGAAGAAAAAGAGGGCCAAGGAGCAGCGCAAAGAGAAATCTAAGTATAAGGAGGCAAGAAAGAAGGAAAAGGAGATGGAGAAGACGAAGACAAAGGAAAAGGAGATTCCTGAGGAACTAGATGATCGCAAGCGGGCTTACAATAGCATGTACGACGTTAAGGCACCTACTGAGGACGAGATCGAGGAGTGGAAAAAGAAGCGGCCGCGTGCAGAAGATCCGATGATGCAATTTATATAGAAAACTTAATAAAAAAATAGATTTTAAAAGAATCTTTAATATTAAACAATTGCATACTGCTCATAGAGCAACTCCCTGATTTTATAGTACTCCTCCGACAGGCAGCCCTCCATGGCCACCTTGCCGGCATCCACGCGCCTTAAGGCCAACGTTCCATTGCTGCACCAAAGAACGCCGCCGGAGAACTCCGAGTTAATGTTGTTGCGCATGAGGATCTGCTTGAAGTCGGAGAGCTTTAGCTCGTTGATCAGCACCGAGTTGTGGACGGGAATCTCGTCTTCGGCCAGCGTTTCCAGAGTTAAAGTCTTGCCCTCCTGCACGTCCTGCTCGACGGTGACATCCATGGGAGCGTCGATGGCCTTCAGACGCATTCCAAGGCGGCCATCCACCCAGGCCACCTCTGCGTCCTTGCCCTTTTGGAATTGCAGCTGGGAGACGAGACCTTCTGTGAGGCGCACCTGGTATATGTGGATTTCGGTGGTCACATCGATAATCTCGCCCTTCTGCGGCGTAAAGACGCGCGCTCCGACATTTTGCTCGCAGTGCTTGGCCACCACTTGGGTTCCCTCCGCAGTGCCGTGGATGACGATCACCCGCCTCGGTCGCAGCTGGGAGAGGATCTTTAGCATGGACTCGCCATCCGAGCGACCCTCAAAGTCGATCCGTTGAATCTGGGCGTTCACCTCGATGGTTTTACGCTGATTTATCAGCTTGGTGGGCTTTTCTAGCAGTTGGACATCGGTGTCTCCGACGGCCCCGTTAGCCTGATGATCGGCTCCCATGCCCGGTTCTTCCTTCTTCACGTTCTCCTTGTTCTGCTCCTCCATTGGCACAAAATCGTAGCTTCCCGTGTCGGCAATGCGGTAGTCGTCGAGGTTGATAATCTCCCCGTACTCATCGTACTTGATCTTCTCCTCGTGATAGGGAAACATGACGTGGTGGCGCTTGTTGGACTTGAAGAAGCCGGAATGATGACGTCCCTCCGGCCTGACTACAATGTCGTGCTTGCCAGTAATTACACTCATTTCGATGTCGTCCTCGGACTCGGAGCTGCTCTCCTCCTCCACATCGGGCTTCACAATGAGGGGATTCAGTTTCTCGCCTTGAGTGCGCAGGTATTCATCCAGTTCGGCGCCTTCCAGCTCAACTCTTCGCCGGATATCTAGTTCAATTTGCTTTCCTGGCGTACAGTTCTCTACCAGTTCCATGGCCAAGGTGCCAGGAGAGGTGCGCGTGGTTAGAATGATGCTATTGTTGGAATTGCTGGCCCATTGCACAAACAGGTCTCTAGTGAATCCGCTCTCCAGATCCGGAGTGCTGGCAAGGACTACTTTGGGACCCGCCGGCAATTTGTAGACGTCTGCCAGAGAGTGACACAGCTGAATGTGCTTGAACTGGAAGGGATTGTTGCGGGCACCCTCGAAGGCTTTCGTTAACTTGTCGCTCATCCACTCGATCTGTGACTTAGCGAATTCGATTACGTTGTAGCTCACATTGTTAAGGAGAGCCAGGGAGTACGCCATCAGGCCGGACTCCTTGTTCTTCCACAGTTGGTCCAACATGTGGGCCAGCTCCAGAACCCGTCCTGCCGTGTCCACGGCTATCAGGACATTGCCATTATTCCGCACCGTCTGCAGGATGTTGGTCATTAGCTTTTCATCACGTGCACGTCTTCTGGCCTGCTGGTATTGGGCATTGTAGGCGTCGGTGATCAGCAGCGAGGGTCTCTGCAGCCTGTCCAGCTCACAGCCGCTCAAGTGGCGCTCCTTTTTGTGGTTAAAATCAGTGGCGTAGACTATGTCCTCCTCGCCCACCTTTACGATCTTCCAGATCGTACCGCCGATCATGTGGCCAGCGTTAAGAGGTGTTATGGATATGCCATAGCCCTTGCCCTTTAGCGAAACCGTTTGGTTGTACTTAAGTTGAGTGATCTTCTCGAAGGCCGTGTCCACGTCGTCCAGCGAGAATAGATCGAAGTCACCCATGTTGAAGTGCGACATGTACAGGTCGTACATGAACATCTGGCCCATCTTAAACACTGGAATTGTGGCGTAGATGGGGCAGTTCAGCCCCAGCTTGCCCACCAGATAGGGCAAGGCGCCCAGGTGATAAGCGTCTGGGTGGGACAGCAGCACGGCATCCAGGGTGTGTACCTGCCTGTAATTATATTAAACTTAAATGTGCCTTTTATTTTCCACACACAAATACCTCTTAAGTTCCTTGATAAAATTGGCGTCAAACTTTTCATCCCATCCGCAATCCAACAAAATTCGCACGTCGTCGATCTGGAGGATGTAGCACGGCGGAGACTCGTCCATCGCCCCGGATATCGTGTGCAGCTTGATAATGGAAGTCATTTTGGGGGTTTGACTACCGCAGATTAATGTACATTGATTAAAAACGAAAACTATTCTCCGTAGAAATAAATTAGAAGCTGCAAGTGGCCGGTCCAGGGCTGGAAAACAACTTTTGAGGTAGTTGCCAGACTGATTGGATCTGCACAGTTTGTTTATACAGTGGTCTCCAACTAAAGACATTAATAAACATATTTGAGATATCAAATAAAAAACGTATTGTTATATATTCCTATTATTTGCATTTAGTGTGATTCAATTATAATAAGTCTGACTGCATATATAAATAATTTAAATTTTTAGCGGTTAAATTTAAACATAAATTGACTTAAATCATTAGTCTTAACCAACAAGCTTTGTATAAAGGACATTAACAAGGGCATCCGGATGTCTTATTCATGGTCTTATGAATGCACTTCTCCTTATCTTATTTCACTTATTGCTAATAAGTGTCCCTTATCTGGCGATTGGTTAAGGTTATTCATGGTCTTATGAATGCACTTCTCCTTATCTTATTTCACTTATTGCTTATAAGTGTCCCTTATCTGGCGATTGGTTAAGAAAGATAAACATTTGTAAATTAACTTAAACAGTGCAACTTTCTGATACGAACCAGCGTCTATATCTTAGGTGATTCTCTTGGAAAATATAAAATACGATGAGTGTTGTAGAGGTTTCACTGTACAGAGAATCGAATGAGTTGCTCAGGTCACGGCAAATTGCACCCCTCGTCACCAGCTGTTTTTGTCAGCCCGCCAGTCGCGACTTCTGCCGCCTTGAAGATGCGGATTTCCCTCGGATTCCGCTGAGATTAGAATTCCTGCGAAACGATGTTTGTGCGGTTGTGGCACCGGAACTTCCACATCTATGATCTCCTCCTCGCCATCGGCCTGGTCACACTCATCGTGTACCTTTCGCTGCCCTTTCGCTTTGCCTCACACTACGACTACATCGAGGGATCGCAGATCGAGGAGGCCTTGCTGCCGCAGGTCACCCGAAATGTGTCCCTGCAGGAGGTGTTTGAGTGCACCTACTCTGAGATTATTGCGGCCAACAGGTTCGTCTATAACCTGGCCCACTACCACGAGGCGGTTCACCGTGGAGAGGAGATCCGTCCCGGTGGCGAGTTCCGGCCGGAGCAGTGTCAGGCCCGTTACAGCACCGCCATTATTGTACCGTACAGGCAGCGGGAGGAGCAGCTGCATGCCTTTCTCACATACATGCACAATTACCTGCGCCAGCAGCTGATCCACTATCGAATATTCCTGGTCGAGCAGTACGACCATAAGCCCTTCAACCGGGCGATGCTCTTCAACATTGGTGCCCAGGTAGCGGCGGAGTATGGCTTCCCTTGCCTGATCCTCCACGACGTAGATTTGCTGCCGCTCAACTCGGCCCAGATGTACGCCTGTGCAGAGCGACCGCGACACATGTGCTCCGCTTTGGATCACTGGCGTTTCAGACTGCCCTACCGCGGCCTCTTCGGTGGCGTGGTGGCCATCAACACCGTCCAGTTCCAACAGATCAACGGGATGTCCAACCTGTATCACGGCTGGGGCGGCGAGGACGACGATCTCTACGAGCGGCTGGTGGCCCTAGGCATCGACATCTGCCGCTTTGCGATGGAGTTCAGCGAGTACACGATGTTAAAGCACAAGCCGGAGCAGCCCAACAAGAACCGGGTGGCCCTGCTCCGGGCCGCCGCTATGCGCCAGCACATGGATGGACTGAACTCGCTGGTCTACAAGGAGGTGGAGCGACGTATGCACAGCCTGTTCACGCACATCCTGGTAGAGACCTGAGAGTGTAGTATTTGTTATTTATGTAGCTTGTAGGCCGAATCGTTTATACAGTTTTAGACTTTGGGTGCACTAAGCTTAGCAGCCGCCTTAGACAATGCGTTCCGAATCGATATCGTGATATCTCACTCACTAGGCTAAGAAGTCGGAAAGCTGGAAGGGAAGAAAGAACAAACCGAATCTGTTAACGGAAGTACAATGCTGGAAATCAAAGAGGTATCGCCAAAGATATCAGCTATGTTAAGCACGCTCTGCCTCTGCTAATAATAAATGGATTCAATTGTAAAATTATTGTTGTTTCAACTTAAAGGGAAGTTTAAAGATAATGAATTATAGGAAGTAATTAAGCAATCATTCTGAAGGCATTGTTGTCCGGCTCCATGCTTGATTGGGTGTCCGACCTGATCTTTGCTGTAATATATAGATGATTCTTTTAATTAATTTGACTCACGTGATTTTCTCTATAAGGAATCGTATTCGATTGATTACCGGGTAAACATTCAAATCAAACTATAGTGTTGATTAGAATTAATTATCGCAAAAATCGATACGTTTTTTAGTAATCTTGAGGTGACCTTATCCTATCGGTATAACTTCTTATCGGGATCTCAGTTAGGAAAATTGCTGTAAAGATCTCAACCATGGGGTTTCTGAGCTCCCTTAGTAAAGTCATTCTTTACTTAATGTTTTTTTTGGAAGTCCTTTTCTTGCTTCCCGGATTACCACCATTCACCACTTTTCCCTTTGAGGAATATACGTAAGTTGTTGATATTCATTCCATAAAAACATGTTTAAATATTTGGACTTTGGACAGAATTACACCGCCAAGGGAACTGAAGGGGACACTGCAAACTAATACTCACCTGGATGGCGCCACACATTTGTGGAAGGATCGAGTATTTGGACCAGAATGCCTGATAGCACGGGATGATGGTATCTACACGGGCATTCATGGCGGAGAAGTCGTCAGGCTTAATAAAAGGGAACCTGTTGAGACTGTCACAAAGATAGGAAAACCTTGTGGTAGAAAATAATTGGTTTATGGTTTATTTATAGACTAATATCTATCCTATATTTCTCTTAGATTACATCTTCCAAGACACGTTGTGTGGCTATCCTGTGGGTTTGGGCTTTGACCCCCTGGGAAACAATATGATTATAGCCGATTTCTATTATGGATTATGGCAAGTGGATTTGGATTCGAAGAAGAAGACCTTATTGGTGTCCCTGGAGAAAATACTTCCCGGCAAGAAAGTGCATCGGCCGGCAAAGTTTTTAAATTCTGTGGCAATTAGCCGTAATGGTGACATCTACTATACCGACTCCTTATCTGATGACTTCATGTTGGCTCCGTTTGCGAACCCTTCGGGCCGGTAAGTAAAATTTATAAATTCCTTCTTATTTTTGGGGTACTTATCCACTTCTTTTAGTCTTTTCAAATACAATCGTGCGAAGAAAACCAACGAGGTCCTTCTGGATCAGTTGGGGTTTGCTAACGGCTTGGCTTTAAGTCCCAATGAGGATTTCATTATCGTTGTGGAATCAACAGCAATGCGCCTGACCAAATATCATCTCAAGGGACCACGGGCCGGTCAGAGCGAAGTCTTTGTAGATGGTTTGCCAGGCATGCCTGATAATCTCACTCCTGATTCTGAGGGAATATGGGTACCGTTGGGCATTGCCGCAGACAGCGAGAATCCCAGCTTGTTTGCCATCTTGTCACCCCATCCTAGGATTCGGCGATTAATCTCTCGCCTGATAGCTTTACTGCAGCAACCCTTTCGTTATATAAACCAAATATATCCAAACACGGTGTCGGAACGCCTGTTCCATTCCTTTACTGAGTTTATGAATAACAATACACCCAATAGGACGACCGTTTTGCGTGTAGACTGGAATGGAAACATAGTGAGCTCACTGCATGGTTTTGATAGATCATCTGCCGGAATATCGCATGCCCTGGAGTTCGATGGTCACCTGTACTTGGGATCACCGTTTAACACATACGTAATTCAAGTTAAATTGCCCGAAGTCGGTGAGAAGATAAAAGAGAAAATTGTTGGTTGAATATAACATTCGGTTTCATTTAAAATCTTATTTGTGTTTAAAAATAACACCTATGTAATTTTATGAGTTAGTTGTTTTGTAAAATATAGAAAACACGAAGAAGCTTTAAATCTTTTTAAATAATAAACAATAACTTGGAAATGTATGAAATAAATAAATGTTAAACCGTGTGTAGCTATATTTTTGGCTAAGCTTGCCGAAAATAACTTAATTTAATCAATATATTTTGTAAAATATACATAGGTAGGTAAGGATCCATTGCACAGAACTTAGTTGGTTGGCTTTTTTGTCTAGCTAACGATAATAATACATATTCTATATTTTAACTACATGCATTTCATTTCGTTTTGCATTTGATATCGGTTGCGGAATGTGGCAACGAGCGAGGAGCCAAAGGACTCGTGTTAAAATCTACATAATATAATTTAAAACATTTCTAACAAACACGCAGTACACACACGTACACAGGACAATCACACCTCGTACAGATAAATTTATATATATATTATAAGTATGTTTATATGAATATTGTTAGTCGAAATCTTGGCGAAGTGAATGGGTCACAAACAGAGTTCGAAACAATTTTGACCAAGAAATCGATATTTCTCCTAACAGAAATAGTTTAGGATTTGCTTTATATCCTTTTCTCGCCGCTGTTTGAATTTTTTTTTGCCTAAAAGTCGGACTCAACCTGGTGTATATTAAGTTGGCTTTGTTATTATATATATATATATATGGAATATGTGGTTGTTGGCTGCGGCTACTGCGTGTCTAGTTTAAGAAGTTAAGTATGTCCTGCTGGGAAAGTGCGTTGAGGTTCTGGTTATCTGTCGACAGCAGGGGTTGTGTCTGGGGCTGGAGCGTGGGTGGTTGGTTAGGTTTACCTAGAAGATGTTGCTGTTGCTGCTGATGTTGCTGAATGTTGTTTAGACTATAGCCACTTGGATAAATATAGTTAACTGTCGGCTGCTGCAGTGTGTACATGTTGGCACCGTTGGTGTTGCTTGACTTGGCCACCGCCGTAACACCTGTACCTCCGCCAAAGGGATCCAGGTTGTCCAGCGAGGAGAAGTTGTTGTTACTGGCCTGAGGCGAGGCCAGTTGATGGTTCATAACTAACGGATTGGCACTGTGCCAGCCGTTATTGCTTTGCATGGATGCTGGTGCAGGAGCAGAAGAAGGAGTAGGAGAAGTAGCTGTTGTCGTTCCGAGGCCAGTCAGGTTGCTCTGCATCATCGAGGAGAGAATATCTGGCCTTCCAGCTGACTGTGTCGACATTGTGCTGTGCGTTATTCTGGAATATCAAAAGGGTTTCTTGAGTCACGTCTGGTTGTCTTCATATTCGTCTTGATTGATGCGTACTTGAGCTGTTCTTTGGCTTTGACGGGCGCCAGGGTAGCGGCGTTGCCTGCTTTAGGTTGTCCCACAGTAAAGCCGGAGAACATGTCATCATTGATCCTGTTGCCATTATTGGCACCACTGGGCGATAGTGCAGAACTGCTGTCCAGCTCATTGGCCAATATTTCAGAAGCATCTTTGGGTCTGTTTAGAAGATTTTTCAATTAAATACGCCCTAAATATATTATTATTATCTTACTTATTGTCTCTCTGTATGGTGGACAGTTGCTGTAATTTCTCACGCTGCTCCTGTTCCACCCGTCCTAGCATTTCCTTGATGAGGCCTATAATTGTATTAAATTGAGCTATAGTCAGGCCGTTCTCGACACTTAAGGGCACTAGGTAGGGAATGCATTTGTGTGCCATTACATCCTTGGTAATGCCCAGTTTGGTGTTGGTCATCGCGATTTTGTAGATTCCTTAATATATAAGATGACAAATAGAGGAATTCATTATTGTATGGTGGACAAAACTTAACAAAATTAATGGTTTATAAGAAAGAAAGAAGTTGGTTTGCATCTGCTGCTTCGTGTGGCTCTTAATGCCCATGTACTCACCTATAATACCCATGATGATTGCAGGCTCGCGGCTCTGAATCTGCTGCAGGAAGGGTAGTATCTCATCCAGTACAAGCCACTTGTCCAGATTCTCCAAAAGCTTTCCAATGGATATCAGGCAGTTGACCTTTACCGACACATTGCTGCTCTGCAGGCATAGTTTCTTGATGCGCGGCAGTACAGAGTTCTTCATGGCGTTATAATCGATTAGGGTAGAGAATGTGGGAAGCACCGCCAGACAGAGATCCTGAATCTGGGGCATATCGCACTCCAAAGAGCGATATAGCAGTGGCAGCACACTCTGTTTGACCTCTTCCGCTGGCGTAAGCTTTAATAGAAGATCCATTTTCTGCATGAAAATCAACAGGATCTGTATGGGATCCGTCAGCTTGAAGATGGGTTTTAGGTGCGGTAGGATGTGGTCACAGTACTCCCGTTGGCTACTCATCTCGGCTATTAGCAGCACATTCGGCAGCACGAAGGGGATCATCGGAGAGTTCACGAACTCCTTGACCAGATAGGGAAGGATAGAGTGCAAGTTGACGCGGTGTGGCAGAGTCGGAATGATTTGGGGCAGGCCTTTGTAGAACTTGGATTTCTGCAGATTGTCCCACTGATACAGCGAGTCCAAATAGCTAAGAGTCTTAACGCCCACGTCCTGGAAGTAGGTGATCTGCTTGAGCTCGTGCAGCTTTGGCCGCAGGCTGGCACTAGGATGTAGGAGAGCTTTGAGGCTCTCGGTCAGCTCGCCGGGCACCGCGTTCATGGGTGGATACTTGCGCTGGTTGAGATCGTTGGCATATCGCCGAAAGCCGCTGTAATCGCTGCCAAACATCTTCAGCGGCTTGCCGGAGTAGATAGTGAATATGAGGACGCCTGTGTAAGATTTACATTGTTTAACAATGTTATTAAGCTAGAAATATCGCCTCACTCACCCAACGAGAAGAGATCACTGTCTGGAGTGTTTAAACTGTTCAAGGCCACCTCCGGAGCCGTGTACTCCAGACTGGGCTGCGCCAGAACATGCAGCGAGGTAGTGTACTCCCGGAAGGGCCAGTTCGGTGTTCCGTCTGTCGCCGGCTGATTGGCGATACAGAAATCAAAACCGAACAGCTTCCAGCTGCGGTTCTTGTTGATCACGATCGTCTCGGCGGATATGTTGCGATGTACGATCTTCGCGTCCTGGTGGAGGAACTGCAGTCCATCAAAGAGCTGCAGCAGGCCGTGACGAATCTCCACGTCGAACAGCTTCTTCTCAGAGCGCACGTTATCGCCAACGACATTGGCCAACGAAGCGAACACAGGTTCTGTGGCAAAGGCTAGGGAGTCCCGACTCTCCTCCAGCGGATGCTGCACGGTCAGTACATGTGGGTGACGAATCTTGGTCAATTGTTGCACGCCCCTGCGCAGCGTTTCCAGCATGGTTTCACGGTCATCTTTTGACCAGCGCTCCAGGGATTTCTTCTCGAACACGAATACGGACACCTCCTGCTTTGTGCTCTTCTTGTAGCCATTGTACACCTTCCACATGAGACCTGTTCGGATAAACGCCACAATATTAGCAACAATATGTTGGGGGAACCAACCCAGGAAAACTCACCCACTCCGGCGGTGCAAACCTGCTCCAGCACCTCGTACTCGCGCGTCACATTGTTTCCGGGGAGCACGCCGGACAGCGTAGAAACCGTTTGCACGGCCGTCGAGTAGAATTTGTTTATCATGTCCATGCTGGCGGCGAATCTGCAGAAACTGCGCCCTCACAAGTTTGTGCAAAATTCCTATTGTTAGTAATCAATAGAGTTATCGATAACGATATCGATGTAACATTTAAATCGATTAAGATTCCCTTATGACATTGGAGTTGCCATAATTTGCGAGGAAATTCGCGCTTTTCTTTTTTTCGGGTTTCCCGTCAATTTCCACGTTAAAAACCATCGATGTCGGTGCGCAGGCCTCGGTGACATAAAAAACATCGGCAAGGCTCATTAATCGGTCGGTGTTGCCGGACTGCGAAAACATCGATAATTATAGCTTAACAGAAAGTGCTGGTTCAGAAAACAGATTAAAATACCTTGCTTGCACTAGTCGAGAAAGAGAGGTAGGCGCGGAATTCAACGAAGACTTTGCTGAAAAATTGCGCAGGAAAATAATTCAAATTCTAATTTTAGTATAGTATCAACCTATTAAGATAATTTTTTAAAATTTTAATTATGTAACTAATAACCCCCTTATAACATTTTGAAAAAATCGGCCAAATTTTATTTTCTAATGTTTTTAATAAATTTTATTTTTTTGAATATTTAAGATTTTAACTGCTTATCGAAAGATATACGACATTTGGCTATAATTTAATTATTGGCCAAGGTATGCTCTCAAGAAGCCTTCAAATATACGCATTTTAATACCCTAACTTTTAGGACAATTCAGACTAAAAAATAACCATAACTGTACCAAAACTGCCTTAACTTCAATTCGGAGAGCTTTTCTGTGGTAGTTTTTAGTTGGTTAATTAATCTGCATATTAAATAGATTTTAAAATTATATCAAAATATTTTTTTTCCCATTTATATATATTTTGTTTGTAGTTAATAATAATAATAGAGTTAAACCTTGATTTGTAACATTATTTATTACATAAATAAATTAAATGTTATTTAACTATTTATGCTATGCTGATACTTGGATCTGTAAAACATGATTTATTTGCATTTTAACCGTATAATTTTGTAAACTGAAAAATTACATGAAAATACATACATGTCAATAAATAAAATCATCTTTACATCGAAATAAAGGACTGATATTATAGTATCATAAATAAATAATCTTTTGCGGGGACTTTTAAGCCAGATAAAAGCAAAGCTTTAAATGTACTACAAAAATATACGAGTTGCACATTACTTAACTTTTTTAAGTGCGTAGCTAAATTGATCATTTTTGTAGCTTCCACAACAGCAAGGCTGCTTTTGTTTATTATTGTGCAAACGGAATGTGAATTTGAAGTAAGCGTAATTGGTAATTATTTTTGAATGTTTCTTTCAAATCGATTACGATTTCGCACTGCCTTTGGGACTTCTCTTGGTGGTCTCAAGAAAAAAAAAAAACAAAAAGATTTAATAATCGCATTTGTATTCCTCAGTTAGAGCCATTTTTGTCGTTCAAACTGCGGATGAAATTCAGCAACTTTTAGGCGTGATAAAATCTGTTTACTGGGCTTTTGTTACTTTGTTTCGTATATATAAAATATACAAATATAGATCAAACTTTACGTTATACAAAGAATATATCGTCAATTATAGATTAGGATATTAAAAGCTGTATAATTTCCTACTTTTAATAAGTTGATTTAGTACTAAAATGAAATGTATTTATTGAGGAATTTATTAATTTATTTACTGCTACTCAGGTCCTCCACAAAGGTGAAGTAAACATTTGTGGCAGCCTGGGGCTTCTTGTTAAATAGCCAGTCGATCATGAGCAGATAATCCCCGGTGGGAATTGCGCTAGGCAGCTTCTCGGCTCTCAGATAAAAGTTTTTAACTTGCTGCAGTCCCTATAGATGAGAAACAGGTTAGCTTACAAAGATTTCCAGGCTAAATCCTTACCATATATGGACAGGTGTGGTTGATGGTCGAGAACTCTCGGAAGAGTTCCCAAACTAATCGAATAAGAGCATTATTTCTCCTCCTAATAAACTGGCAGCCATCGAATTTCACACTATACAGCCATGGCTTATAGCCATTAGCTTTTTTCATTAATTGGGCTTTTACAATCACATCGTGGACCGGATGCAGCAGGGTGGCATTAACGTTTAAGTAGACCTTATTGCGATTTACGGCTCTCAGGCGACAAAGGCCAAATTCCACCCAGGATTTATTGTAGGACTCGCACACGGCATTCGTCATCTTGAAGACCACAGCTTTCTACAAAGTTATAAAAATTATTACAAACATTTAAAAACTAAATATAGAAATTACACTCGGATAATCCTGCAACAACAAAGTCAGCAGAAAAATGGTCAACACTCTTCCCATGGCGGCTGATCGAAGAGTGTTTAAAGTTGTCTATGGTGCTCGATATTGTTATCAAATTAGATTTTCGTGTCAGCACCAAATTACCGCTAATGTTTATATGGATAAACAATAATCTATATAAACATTAGCGGTTATTCAATAAATTTCCGACTCATTAAATGACCCACACCTTGCCCAGCTGGCAGTCTAAGCACTTACAGCGTGTATTCCCCATAATAAATATGCGTTTTTATTTCGACTCGGATAATGCCACACAAACTGCATTAGACCCTATAAACCCCCCACTTTATTATCTATTCATAGGGTTAGTTCCACACAATGGCGTTTCATCATATTAATTACCTTGACTGAGTAATTGGCGCCGACCTTTTGGGGGCGGCCAGAGCGTAATTATTATTTAAAAGCCTCTGCAATTTGGTCACAGTGCGTTAACTTTAACACAAAGTTGGTATAGCACGCCTGCACCTTGGCCCTGACGAGGGTTAGCCATTTCCGTATCTTCCCTGGGAGACCTACGACGAGCCCTATGGCTAACCTTAGCCTCAGCTAATTGCCTGGTTGCGTTTTCGCCACTGGATTGCCAATTGATGAAAGTCAAACATTATTAGATTCGGTAAACATACTATTGAGTAACACTCAACTTTGAAGTCAAAGTCGGAAGTCAAGTACACGCCAAGCTGGGGGATCTGTTATGGAAAAATTCCCTCAAATCTAACATCAAATAGATTGATCGCGTAGTATTTCCAAGTTTTGTTACTCTTTCATCGCAAGGTATATTCTATGGCAGAAATGTTATAATATTAATAGGAATACTTGATCTCTAATCAAAGTTTCCCCAAGAGCTACTATACGATATCCGACCAATAAAAATGAAATATTAATATGTTTTCTTAGTATTTATTTCAGGCCAAGCCCATATTTTCTGGTCAACAAAACAGAGTGCTAGTTATAGGTAACTACTGTTTAGATGTTAAAATGTATTATGAAGTCGAATGTGTTGTTCACGCTTAACTTATTTGCTTAATTCGCTTTAAGCTCCATGCCTTAAATGTATACTATTTAGTTGAGTAGTAAACCTATAAATAACCAACTATTATCTCTAGCAACTTGGTCAGCAATGCTAACGAATTGACGTCAGTATTGTGTACAATTTCGCTTTCAAATAAAATTATTTATAAACAGCAATGAGTGCACGAAGCCATGAATGACCGGGTATCTTCTAGTCGAAAAACTTGACTATTGTCTGTGAGTCTGAGCCCCGTATAATCATTAGTGGCCTGACGACTGTCCAGTCAACACCTGTCAACGGGCCCAAAGTCATGTCCGTGTCGACGTCAGCCACTTGGACAGCCTAGCTCCCCGCATCCGATTCCCCATCCCCGATCCTCAGGTCCGGGCCACTTGAGATGCATTTGCTTATTCCCGAGTAAAATTAATAGATTTTCATACTTTTTGCGCTTGCCGCGCACACGAAACCCAATCAATAAAGCACTCGAATGCATTTAGCTGAATCGCTCTGGCTCCGGACTGTGACTTTATCGCTATCCAGGCTGCCGACTGGTGGCTCCCAGCTCCAGCTCCCAGCTGGAGCTCCTCCTGTCCACTCGTCCACCCCGCCGCCATGAAGATGTTGTTCGATGCAATTCGGCGGGTTGTTGTTTGCACGATTTGTTGCCGTGGCCGACCGTCTTTGAACCCGCTCTGAATTTCAATTGATTCCGTTCAACCATGTCCATGTGTCCATGTGTGTGCTGCAGCCAATGTGTTGGTAATTTTGCGTTCTACCGTGACTGATATTTTTATACCCTCCAAGCCGTGGGCTACTTTATTTTCACAACGTTGTGAAATCCCAAAAAAATTAAGCTGTCAAACCAATTAAATATCTATAAGAACTATGAGTAATCTACGTGGATTCGCTGGAAAAACGTAACCAGAGATATTTCCTCTTTATTATGACTATCATTATAGTATCTTGATCCCATTTCTTATATAATTGTAGTGACTTTATAGGTAGGAATCAAACTAGCTTAAATATACCATAGATTAAGGGATGAATTTATTAAAATTCACGAACATATTGCCATCAATATTGTTTTAATAATATAGAACTTAATTCTGTAAATTAATGTTATTCTTCATAACCCAGGATGAAACTTAGTGACTAGACTCTACAATATGTATTCTTTAAGAAACCATTAAGTAATTCCAAGAAAAAGATTCACTGTTCTAGCTTTAATTATTGATTTAAGCTATAATAATAATTTAAGATATAAGTGTACTTCACTTACAAATATATCTTTGTGATTCAATCAAAATAATTAAGCATTTATCAAAATAAGTGCTCCCTAAGGGTATTCGGACATCGGAGTGGGTAGTTCCACCCCCAAAGGAACCTCCTTGGAGGCGGTGGCGGGGACATACATACTTATATGCTGCCATGCGATGCGTTGCGTTGAGTCATAAAATAAATCAAGGAGCTCGACACCAGAGTCAATAGTAAATCACGGCAGAGCCGGCAAATTACCCGACACTAGCCCTCTCATCATCGAGAGGCCTCCACCTTCGCCCTCTCCCCTCGAATAATTATGCAGTGACGAGTCGGATTCTAGACTTCTCGACTCTTGAGCCCGCGATTCCGTAATCCGAATTAGCCCTGGCAATTACCTTTCGGATTTGCAGCTCTAGACTTTGACTTTGATTTCTTTCGGCGACGGTTGTAGTTGTTGTTTTTCTGACACTGCCTCTGTTTGCTTGGCGCTATTTGCTTGCTGATTTGCGAGAATATTGCATGGCAAAAACCCGAATGACTTGCCGATTTGTTTAGGCCATTATCATGGTGATGGTGACGTTGGCGGCGCTGGCCAGTTTTCGGGGGTGCAACCATTTAGATGGATTCCGGATTTAGACTCAAAATCGCACTTGGATTCTTTTACCGGCGACAAGGTCAACTTACGCTTAAGTTTTTTTTATTTTGGTTATTTTTATTGCTCACTTTATAGGGTTCTCAACATCCCGTTTGCTTTATTGCAGTTTCAATTGTCCACTGCCACAAAGTGGCCAATATAGCTGATTATGGCGATAAGTTTCTCACTTGGCGGTGCAATCAAGCTCGTTTGACGAACTATAAATCTCGTAAGCTAAGAACGTATATATATACATATAAGTTAAGTTGGTTAAGTGTTAATCAAGATGAATCATAGTGGGAATTAAAATTGTCAAGCAACTCGAACTTTTAGCCGAAACTAAAAGCACGCTAAATTCGGAAGCCAGCACTAGTAATTAACTCAGAGCATCAGCTTCCTCCTTTCGATGGAAGATTGATTAAAAATTTATTCAAAGTTTATTCCCTATTGAACCCTGTCTGCACTTTAGTTATTTGCTAAACAAATAAAATTAAGCACTTATTTATTAATCGCAACCTCTAACAATTGCTCTTCCACCATGTTGTATAATAGTTAAGTCAGACGAGAAGTAAAAGCAAACAGTTTGACAGAAGCGTAAGTCCGAGTGAGAAATTAATTGAGAAATTAAACAATAACAATGGCATATCCATGATGTATGTATTTATTAAGGCGTCAAATTGTCTGTGGGCCAGAGGCCATTATGGCCAGAAATAAAGTGATTAAAGATCACAGCGAATCATGTCATTGTCAAGTGTTTGAGCACAGACTCGAACAAGATCGGATCATATCGCAGAAGTGAGCACTCGAGTGGCTTTTCGATGAGGGCACCATTAATATGCAATGACGGCTCGCAAATATTGCTTTATTATTATTTTTGTTAATTTTTTATTTGGCATTTGTCGTTAATGGGCGGCCTTTTGTTTCCAGTAGTTATGCGAGAGATATTTGAGCGGGCTTTGTTTTGTTGTGAGAAGATACTGACTCCAGATACAGATGGATCGACGGCGAAACATGCTGGGAATTACGTGATTGATGGCGGACCTGCGATTACCGCAAAAAAGATAAAAAATGTACGTCCAGAACCGAGGGGGGGAGCACTTCAGTGGAGAATACATTATACGCCGCAAAATCAGTGAAATCTTGTCGCGTCTAAAAAGGAAAATCACACAGCAAATGCAAAATTTATGAGCGAACTACGGCGAACGACGTCTCCGGGCATACGGAGCAGGCATACCAAGTGGGCTGGGATTTCGGATCGGGATGGGTATTGGGATATGATGGGGACTGCGGCTGCGATTGAGCGGATGTGTGGACTGCACTCGGGGATGAGTCAGCCAGAGGTAGAGGTCGGCGTCTGAACATGGGTTTTAAGTCTGTACTAAATCTTACACGGTTTAATAATTATAAGTATGCATAATTTCCATAAGCTATGGTATGTAAAATACTCATAAATTGTCGCAGGTTAACTATAAGAGAAATTATCTATAGGAAGTGGTGGAAAAGTTTATGATTTATTCCGTTACCAAGGGCCTACACGACGTATGCGTAATATAACCACTAACTTTGACGTATGCGTAATATAAGCTCTAACTTTGAGACATGATAAATGCATTAAATACTTTTCTAAGCAAGGTGAGGTGTCAATTTTTAAAGATCTAATTTCATTTTAATAAATAAAAACTTAAATACAAAAATATTTACTTTGTATTTGTAATTTAACTGCAATTATTGGAATAATGGTTAATTTTTAATAAATGTATTTGAAACACTTTTTATTTCTAATTTATTTTAAATAATTTACAATTAAATAATTAAACCTTAAGCACTACATTAAGAAATAATTAAGAAATATAAAAAGAAGTAATTACATCATTTGTTTATTTTGTTTTTAAAGAATAAACCTTGGCTTGTAAGTCAAAGGCTAATACCTCTCCGTCAGATCTCAGTAAGATTAGATTATGATATTATTTCCTACATGAGTGACCAGCTCTTAAATGGATTACTGTGTTTACTTCTCCGCTTAATAGCATTGGATTTACGAGGTTTCATAAAATTGGACCATAACATTCCCATTCCCCAACCCCACACTCCCATCCCCCCAGGCCGGTCTGCATGCTCTCTCGGGTGCGGTTGGCGTTAGTTAGTTACATACTTCAATCCGCGATCCAAACTGCGCCACTCAATTTGACTGTTTTTAGGCGCTGCTGCCGCCGAGCTCGACTTACCGCCCACCAAAATGCCGCCGTCGACGTCGGCGTTGACGTTGACGTTGCAGTCGCAGTCGGCGAACCGCTGAGCCGCCGAGCCGCCGAGCCACTGAGCCGCTGAGCCGCTGAGCCACAGAGCCCGCCGTCAGGTGTCGTGGTTTTTGCAAGCCGCAATCGAGCTGAGTCTGCTTTCGTCTGCCTGGCAGCGCGGTTCTGGAACGCGTAACGCTCGTCTCGCCTCGAAAATCACTTTTTTCAACTTCATTCGGGACTCGACTCCAGTCGGATATTCGTATCGATATTCGTGCATTCGATCGGATCGCGGACTCAACCTGTTGCCGCTAATTGTGTGTTTTTGGCATTGCCTGCAACGATTTTGGATACTCTCTTGTGCAAGATTGCGTGCGGCATAAAAAGCGCGTAAAAGCGTTTGAAAACATATTTCGAAAGTGTAACCACTGGAAAAAAGAGTAATAATAGTACACAAAATAGCCAGATACTCTGATATCCCTGCAACGCTTGCTAAGATTCGTGCGGCCTGTAATTTGCCATCCATCCATTTGTCGAAATCCACTGCATTCTGTGGGCGTGGGATCAGTGCAGCCAGCTAAGCGGTGAGTCTTGAATTACCTGGGATTATGGCCAATCTGCTCTGAGCCTGCTCGTATGACAAATGCCATTATGTGCGGCAAGACGGTGTGGTGTGGCAGTGGCTTTCTAAAAATCGAAAATACCCCATTACGAGTTGGATTCGCTCTGCGACTCCAGCAGGAGAGGGGCCAGCACAGGCGTGCACAGAAAAATGTGTGAAATTTCATTGAATTTCCCAAATATTATACACAAACACAGCGCAATTGGGAAATAATTCATTGTTTCGGCCATTGCAACGGGAGTTATGACTGCAAAGAATCGATAATCACCGGGTGGATTGTTATATTACCTCCATGGCTTCAGTTACTTATTCGTGCATTCCGAGCCAGTGGCAAATTGGGCCAAACCCAAAAGACAATGTGATTCGATTGGGAAAACCACTTGATTTCGGGCATTATTTAAATAATCAGTTAGCAGGTTGGTAATAAACATTTTGGCGGAATCTGCGGCACTGTGAGGCATTAACATTTTTGTGTTGAGATTTTAAGACTATTTTTGTAATTACTACTTGAAAAATATATTATTATAAGTATATTATACATCTATGTTGGTTTGCTGTTGGCCTTTTTTAAACAAAGTTAGGACAAGATCTTTAAAATGGATCAAAGTCCAAAGAACACAAGGAGTCTCTCCTGCCTCGACGTCCTTACCATTTGTTAAAATTCACAACTCTTAATTGGAATTTTTAAGTCAGCATCGGATACTGATGAGGAAGAGGTGGCTCCATTTTAAAACATCTCTTTATGACATCCTGATCTATGACAAGATCTTTTGTGTGTTTATGTCGCCTTTTTGTTGTTGTAACTCAATAATGTTTTAGTGACTATGGAGCAAATGTAGCTTTCTGTAGACTTATATAAATTGTTTGGTTTTATTTTCAAAGTTCTAGACGGTAAAAAGTTGTTTCTCAGTTGGCATTGACTCCTTTATGATGTATGTATGTTAAATGCTCATTGGTAACAAGTGAATAACAAGTGAATGGTTTGTAGAACTGAATGATTGAATAGCAAAATACTTTGTGCCTCAGTTAATATATGTTAAAATGAAAAATTCTAATTATTAAGGCTTCTATAAGCATTTTTTGGCATTGGCTTTAAGGCAGTTTATTTTGCTTCATAATTATATTCCAATTATAATTGTTTAAAATATTACATTCAAGAAGCCAAACAATATTCCAGATAATACGATTTTTAAAGACCTCTACTTGAGTTTATATAAGTTAAGTTAATGTATCCAACTGAATGCCTAATAAATACTTAAAGTTCTTTACATAAAACTCAACTAAAACTGAGCATCAGTGATTAAAGTCTCTGAATTTGTGTGCTCGAAAGAGCCAGCAGTCAATCGAGGGCCCGTCGGCGGGCTGACAACCCTTTAATTATAGCAGGAGAAAAAAGAGTGCTAAGTTTCGTGTCATAGCAATTCAATTAATTCGCAATTTATCAAAATACTCGTACCCAGGCATTGTCACTGGCAGGTCTTTGATTCGGCGGCGGTGCCGGCCAAACATATTTCATTTGTCCACCACAAACAACTGGGATCCGTGGCAGGAGGCAGGAGGCAGCAGGACGAGTAGGACTGACATCCATGGGACTGTGGGACCGTGGGTCTGTGGGTGGACTTTGCGAGGGGCGTCAAGTGGAAAATAATCGATGATGTGCCCGGGCACAATGCAAACATTGAATCAAAGTCAAATAGCATTAAACTTTTTGAACTTGCGAGGCGGGGCGAAAAATGAAATAATAATAAAAGTTTGCCCGCCTTGCGAGAGGCGTGAAAGCGCACACAAAAAGTAAGGGGGTTAGCCCAGGGATTGGCTCTGGCTCTGGCTCGGGCTCTGGGTTTTCGGTTTGAGTTTGGGGATTTCCCCACTGCAGTTTTTTGGATTTTCGTGCCCCATCTTTTTTTTTATTCTTTTTTTAGATGTGAGCACAGCGTAGCGCAAATATTTGACAAATCCCGCGAAAAGTCTGCTTATGTTGTCACCTCGCTTCGCTTTTCCCCTTTTTGTGTCGCCGGGATAGCCGGGATTGCGAGTGTGACTGGCACTGGGCCAGTCATACTGATTAGGATTTGCCGGAAGAAGAGCCAGTCCCAGTCCCAGTCCCGGTCCAGTCAGTTGCCGGAGAACTTAAAGCGTTCGACAACGCAGCGATTTGCATGCGAAAATCAAAAACGGAATTTGCATGCATCTATCGCGGTGTAATTTATATTTCGCACACCCTTCCCCCCCTTACTAGAGGTGCTGTTTTCATTTCGCGTGTTGTTTATGCAATTTTCAAGTTGCCTTGCGAATGCCAAAAGAAAGCAAATGTTCTAGACTCTGCTAACGAGTGCCGAGGCGCGCGTGTGTTTGTATCTTGTGGATGTCTCAGCTGAGCCGGGCTCCTCAGGATCCCCCGGCTGCGCCAGGTACACCCCAGCCAAACCGCTCCACCTGGCCAGGCGAAGGCGAACGTAAATGCGCCAATTTGTATGCAAGTAGCATTAATCGGGGGGTAATCCGGCAGCGATGCATTGCACACGAGTCGAGCCACACTCGCAATAAAAATGACCCTAAAATTCGGATAATATAGCAAGAAGTGCCCATAAGAAAAGTAATACAACCAAGAATTGGGAACTTTAAATTCTCTTCGATCTCTCACTTTTGAGCGTACATTAAAATATCTAAAAAATAACTAAAGAAAATATTTCTCATCCCCAAAAGACAGGCTCATTTTTCCCAAGTGCAGAGTGCAAACTAAGCCAGGCCAAGAGCCCGAGCCAGAGCCAGGGCCCGGCCAAGAGGGGCTGCCAAAGTTACGTGAGATGTGCAATTGCACGAAATTGATTTGTAATCGATAAATGTGCGAATATTGCTTCTGCTGCGAATTAGCAGCCGACGGACGCAAGGCATTCAAAGTGCCCCCAGCCGCCGTTCTTCGTTTAGCATTTGCCAGGCTTGTAAATATGCATAAATAACTCGCCAGGCAGCAGCCTGACCATGAAACCAATTGGGAACATCTTTATTCAAATTGTTTAGTAGCCAAGCACCGGAGATTGAAGTTTTCTTTGTAAACAGCACATTTCGAGAGCACATTTCCTATAAAATACCAAGTGCTACAAGGTGCATTTTGGTAATAAACAATTCCAATAGATAAGCCAGGATATAGTCAGATAGGAATTTAATGAGAGGTTTTGGATTTGAGTTTGAGTTAAAAATATATAGCAACTAAGGCTTAATATTACTTATTATATAGAATTTACGGATATATAAAAGCTCTATTAGAAGTTTAACAATAATTAAACCAATATAAATACATAGCCTGCCAAATAGCTTGTTCAATTATAGTTTTTCCGAGATCAGTTTAATTGGGGGCTACTTTTACGAGCCAAGACACCGAATCCCTGCCCACACATATGGCAACATATTAAGTCCCACATATTGGATCAATTTGTTCAATTATATTTAGCAAAGACCAAAGCTTTGCTGATGGGTTTCATATCACACTCATTAATTATGTAATACGTATGTAATTTTAAAATTCCAACATTTAAGTGGCAGACATTTGACGTGAATTAACAATAGATGGACCATCATCGATGAGCGTTTTAGCCAACAGAATTAATATGATATTTATTTCAATTAAGGCCTGCAGCTCCGATCCGTTTTCCAGGTGGATTTCACTTAACAAATTAGTTCTCCGACCGCGTGTGTGTGTGTGCTCGCTTTGTGCTGCAAAAATTGAAAATCAAACACAAGGAAAACCACTCGAGATTCAGCGGCAGCCACAGTTCGCAATAGCTGCAATAGTGGTCGTAGTAGTAGCCACTGACAAGGTCGGCACTTTGGCTTTTATTTGGGGCCCGGCGGTTGTCGCATTCTAAGCAAATCGCCGTACCAGCCACATGTATGTGTATATATATGTTTTGGTATAGAGCTATAGCTATAGCTATAGCTACTTGTGGAATTGCTGAATTGTCGAATCGTGGCCCGGCCGTAATACACGTATTAATCTTGCCTCGCTTCTTGTTAGATGTGGCGTTGTTTTTGCGGTGGCAGCTCGGCTTTGGCAGCAACAAGTGTTTAATTGCAATAAATGCACCTGACCGCCTTGACAGCCAGCGCTCCTCTGAGCTTGAGCTTGGGCCGAGGCAGATACACGGAGAGAAAAACTATAAAGCTCACATTATAAGGACTATTCAAGTTTTAAATTTAGGAAAATTGCAGCAAACTCAATCATAGATTATTCTGCAGAATAATTAATAATCCTTTATAATATTTAATTTATAATGTTCAGCCTATTTTCGTAGTGTAGTGGAGTGGGCTTGGTCTTCGGCAAGGCTTTCTGGTTCTCTCAGAATCTTCAGTTTAGCCATTGGCCATTGGCTATTGGCAATTGAAAGGTTAACTCCGCTCGATGGCGGCATTGAACATGAACGTGGCCCGAAACTCTGCACGTAAAGTTGGCCAACGTTTAAGCATATTTTGGTTTGATTTCGGCCTTATGTTCATCCAAATGTCTGCCAACGTTTTTGGCCCAATTAAGGCTGGAACCATAACGTTTGCACGGCCGTTTAAGCATAGACCCTGACCGTGTACATCCTGTAACGGCGTTTTAATTATGCATATCGCTATGAAATCATCGTTGGCCAGGCTAAAAGGTTTGCCCGCGCATCCAACTGGGTCATTACCATGGCCTGGCTTTGATCTCCGGCCAAGTGCCCCGCGCCATCGCCCTGGCCATGCCGTTTATGTGGCCGTAAAAGACTTACTCTAACAGGTTATAAAGCAAGTGAATTGTCTTGAATGTAATGTGCCATAAAGACATAAATTAGAGTTTGGCCCGGACAAGATGAAGACGTCGCCGACCTGAGGTGGCTTAGGATGGAATTTGCTGGCCTTTATTCAGGTGGAGAACCTCTTGACCTTAGCTTAAGGAGCTCTCAAGGAGGCCAGAGACAGTCAGGTTATGGGGAGAAGCCAGCTGGGGTCTTGCTGGAAAGGGTAAGGATATATTCATGTATGACTTTTAAGGAATGCTCTTAAGCATTTCATAACTCAACCATCAGTTCTTGCTTTTAGATATTTATTGACTCTGAACATTCATGTTTATATAATTTGAATATTTCAACCATTAAACTGAGTTAATGCGGAAATATCTAATGGAGAGGCCTGAAATTATCGTGGGCCAACGCAACACATTGATTGACTGCCTTTTACATCACAGAGCAAGCTGCAAACTAAAGTTAAACTAGCGTAAAACTATTCGCTGACGACATCTCCTGTATTGATACTAATTGAATTACTGCAGTCTTGAGAGGGAGAGACTTGATTCCTCAAGTGGAATATTCTCGAGAGTCGGAGACTTTTTGGCCAGTCATCTTTGCATCCACAGATATTGGAACAATGATTTGCATCATTTGGCAGGCAATAAGCTGTGAGATTTGCCGTTCGATTTCAATCGGAAATCACGCATGCCGCAGCCAGTGGCTCGGATTGCTGGCAACTTCCTCGAGCGGCGATCGAGCGGAACCCTTAGCCCGCCGTGGCTTAACCCACTGATGCTGATACTGATACCGCCCCCACACTGAGTCAGTGAGTCAGTGCGTCACGGCACGGCTCGGCGCGGAGCCAGAGTGCGTGAAAATGAGTAATAAAGGAAACATTGCCACAAATTGATGCACTACGCTGCTCTACCTTTAATTAAATTATTAATTATGTACCTTAATGAATGCATAATTGAATAATAAACTACGTGTTTGTGCGGCCCACGGCGGGGGCAGTGCCACAAATGTTGTTCTGCCATGGAATCGCTGGAATCGCTGGAATCGTTTTGTATATTTCATTTTTCAGCTTCTGTGTTCTGCGTTAACCTTTTAACTTTTGTGCAGTTCAGCAGCGAACCGAGGCGACCGGAGCCAACCGCTGTTTCGCGTAGTAAACATAAGTTGGGGCTCATTAAGTAATCACATGGAATATTCCCGCAGCCAATTAAACCAGAAAGCCGCAACGTTGCATCGGAGGAGGAGGGTGCTGCATCCACATCCACTTCCACCTCCACATCCATCGAGATGGATAGACAACATCGCTCAGATACAGATACATATAGCATGCAGCTACGACCGATACTGTTGCTGCCACAGTTACATTTACAGGCACAGATACAGATGCAGATGCAGATACGGATACGGATACGAATGCGGCATGCAGACACCAGATACAATTAAATTCGATTCAGGAAGCATTTATGCAGTTTGCATACATTTAATATATATATTTCGGTACATATGTACATTTATTTCCCATTCGGACTGTTTTTGGCCACTGGAGAGAGTTGACCCACACACACACACTCGCACACCCAGCTATAAAGCTGCAACCCAATCTCTTCTTTGATGGAACATTTTTAAAACGGATTGTATATAAATAAATACGGAATTTCTTTGAATGTCAAACTGTTGCACTTGATCTGATATTTCAGTAGTGTGCATGATGCCCAGTCGGTGGAAGGAATCCTTCAAGGGAAGTCCAAAGCCTTCTGACCATCACATCCTTGTTAATTAATACAAGTTTGAAGTCTATCTCAGTTATTTTGCCACAAAACTTGACATGTTTTTAGCTTCGGTTTGTTTATTATCTAATTCATTTGGCTTAAGATCAATGTGTGTTAAATATAAAATATTTGTTGAAGCTAATTGTACTTAAGTTGAATTTTTAGTAGCTTGTTCTTTAGGTTATTTTCAGACCACAAAAACGTGTTCTTCTCCTATATATTGGGACTATTAATACTATTTAAATTATTATGTTTTTCAAGTAAATTCTCACCACAGACATGGCTTGTACCTCCAGCTTGTCAGTCGCTCTTTTGATTAATTGTTATTGCCTTGCAGCATAGTTTGTATATTTCGAATTAAAGTCAATTTTGGTGGAATAAAATGTCTGTCAACGACGTCTCTTCCTCGAATATCCCATGCTTACACACTCGAGTTCCAAATAACATGTTTCACCATAATAATTGAGGAACCTTTAATGCAGAATGCTAACTATATGGGACAGGCCGACAAGCATAATTGCACATTTTAGCTTTCCATTTTGCAATGATGACATGCACATCCAATTACAGAAATCGAATATATCGCCATCCACTTCCTATAAATTTTGTGATCGAATCAAACCGCATTTCCCGTAGCCAGAGCCTCGACACTTTTGTATTATGTCAAAAATAATTTGAAAATCGTAGAAAAGCCGCCGTCCTTTGTTGTTGCCGTTAATGTTGGCGTTGTGCATTTGTAATGAGCCAGCATTAGAGCAATCGCCGCGTATGGGTTACGTTGTAGCCCCCACTTTCCCGATTACACCATACAGTGGGCAATGCTGTAAAAAACAATTTGCAGACAATTTTCAGTGTTTCAATCAAACAGGTTTGACATAATTTCAGCCGCCGCAGCAGCAGCCCCACGAATTTGTTGCCAATCTGGCAATCATAGTCTTCGGGACGGGGCGGGCTGCCAGACGTTGATAAACTGGCCAAATCCCGTTCCAGTCCTAGTGGCTCAGAGTCCCAGTCCCAGTCCGAGTCCGAGTCCCAGTTCCAGTCAGAGACCATTCCACACACACGCAGTTCCAGTTGCAGTTGCCTCCCGGGCACTCGCTACTTGTATCTCTCAGATGCATAGATACAGCGGGGCCAGCACAACGTGAAGCACTTTACATGGCTGCCTTACTTTGTTTCGTTTTGGGGGAATTTCTGCTTCTCTGTTTTTCTGTTTGCACAACTCATACGACAGTCGCACCGCACAGCCTCGTCCCCCTCTTGATATGCCAAAACCAGCCCCCGATAGGTACGCACATTGACCGCCGACTCACTTTCGTATTGCTTCCCAATTGCTAAGCCAAAGCTTAGCGCTTTTGTGTGCGCACTTGGCCACGCTGACCAAAACTAACTAACTGGCCAACAACAGAGGCAACAAAATAAAGGGGCAAATGACAGGTGCAGGTGCAGGGGCTAAGGGGGGCCCAGATACTAGCTAATAGCCGCTACCGCCTCCTCGTTTGTACCAGGAACAGTGGTTAGCTAACAGTCTTAAAAATAGATTGCTTTCAAATATGACACAATAGCACCTTTACAATGTTCTAGGAATTCTAAAATATTTTTAAGCACTTTACATTTCTATATTTACTCAGAGAAGTGACTGGCAGGGTTTACTTTGACGGACTTTGGTAAGATTTTAAGATCTTCCTGCTACCAATTTAATGAGACTCCAGGCCACTGTGAGCCGGCTCCTTGGCTGCTCTCTCACACACATTCGAGTGCGTCTTCTGTGCTGTGGTAATTTGTTTTAAATATTTGCTTAAAATATCAAATCGCACGTACGCTGGGCCCTCGTACGTGGTATCTAGCAGATAGATGTGAAAATAAGAGTTGTTTGCATTTGCGGGCACTACGACGAGGTAGGTGTGGTGCTGGATAGCCGGATTCTCATGGCAACTTATTAAGTACGGAAGGGGAGCCAGGTGAATTATTGTGCCCTGCGATCGGGGGCTAACGGGTTCCGCATACGTGCCCCGGCGATCCGTCGATCTGGAAATCCGTTCGATTCAAACCAAACCAATCCAAACCGAACCGACTTCGAATTCACTTTATTTGGGATCCAAGGCGAATTGTTATGCATTACGCACCCAGAGACGCGTCGAAATAAGACGTGTGCGCGGGCTTTGTTCCTGTGCCGCGGTTACCAATTGCGACCCAGTCCCAGTTTCGAAATCTCCCGGCTTTTTTCGTTTTTCGACACCCTACGTGACAGCATTCGGGGCGACCTTCTGCCCGAGTTACACACAAAAAGTGTGCATTAAATGGAAATGGGCTGGAAGGCAGCCAGTAGTGAATAATTGTACGACGCCTGTCAGCAATTAATACTCGTAAAACCATTGTTTACGGGACAGAACGGCCTAATTGACCTGTAAGATGATTCTGGACATCCTCGATTTATTAGCTAATGCCCTGCGCCTATTGATTGGTGAGGCGTTTCAACGACGGGCCCTGCCATTCAAACTGCGAAGTAATTGATGTGAGCCAGCGATTACGGCATTTCATGAGTGCCGCCTCTGGTCAGAGTTGGCCAAGAACCAAAGCCAGGGCCAGGCCCATGGCCGAAACAGCTCAACCAGTTTCCAGTTACTAGTTACCCGGGAAACGGAAGCCCCAGAGCCAGAGCCAGAGTTAAAGCTAAAGCCAGAGCGGATAACATGACGATCATATCGGTATGCAAAGTGCCCCGGGTCCTTTGGTGCCCAGCAGGACAGCAGCCACAAAAAGGAAGCTGCAATAAAATAATATAAAAAAGTAATAAATAAATCGGGCACAGCCTTCCCTCAGTGGCTCGAAATGGGTCATACCCTAATCAATAAATACTTTTAGTTGGACCTGAAAAAAATTAGAAATATAATATATTTTACCAAGTTACCGAGATCAAACAAAATTATTTTATTTTTTTAAGTAATTAGAACCTGCGGGACTTCTGGGCTTTTGAACTTGCTATTTATTTAAGCAAAAAGTAAAACCAGTTTGGCATTATGGGTTGTCAGAATGTTTTTAGATTGTTTGCTTGGTTTTTTCTGGCAAACAATGTCTGTATTAACTGCTGGCAGTTGTCTTAAATAATGATGTGCTTATATTATTTTCTTTGTTTAGTAATTTCATATTTCAGGCGATCACTTTTAAATGAGCAGATGTTACAGACCCCAAAAAACGAGGAGCTTATAACAAATTAATTTGCAATGAAAATCACTTTAAAAAGCGAAAGTAATGAATTGTTTTTTTTTAACTTAACAGAATCTCATAGGAACTACCTATAAATGCAATTAAAATTTTATATTAACTGAAACTTGATTTTATATTAGTTTTTTAGTACAAAAAACTCAAATAAATTGTAATGAACTTGATATTGTATTAATGGTGTTAATGCCTTAACCCTATAGTCATCTCTGGCCAATCCCAGTAGACCTTTCCTAGGGTATTGATGGCAATGCATGCAGATATACGATATTGCGGACATGATGGAAAATCATAAAATCAAAGAGTGCAGGAAGACCGCAAAAGGCAAAAAGAAAAGCTTGACGAGACCAGAGGCAGCCACAGAATGAGTGCCACCACAAGGCCGAGTCGATGGGTGAAAGGGGGCGAGCTCTTAATTTAGTGAGACAAAAATCTAAGCTTTAATGGCAACATTCTAAAATTATATAAGTAATAAGGCTAGCTGGCAATCTGGCAAACTGTTTTCGCATTTAAATATCTGGCCATTTAGTGTTGCCGTTGCCCATGTTGTTCTGTTGATTTGCACAAACAAATTTTGTCAACAAGATTAATGCTAATTGAAGTTTTTCAACTCGCCTCGAGTCGTCGATTCCGAAGTCTGTCTTGTTTAATGAAAGTTTCGGTTCGCCTTCAGCGGAAGTTGGGCCAAGTGCGAAAAGTTACCAACCGAAACGACAACGTCAACATCGATGACGATGTAGATGGCCATAATCACGATTGGGAATGATTCTGGCAATGATTAACTAGTTGGCGTTGGCCGCGTCAGTTGATCATGACTTTTAATTGGTGAATTTCTGGTCGAGACTCCATTAATGGCCCACTGGAGTAGCTAAGCAACTAACTAACCTACTGCTTCACCAAGGGAAATGTGTGGCGGGGAGTGTCTGCAATTAACAACTGCTAAGTGCCTTAACATTGAACTTAGCTGCTCTTGAGTCGTTTTGCTCCAATTAACACCTGACCCCATCACGTCCTGAGATCGTTTGAGATGGCTCGGATTTAAGGCCGGTTTGCCCCTGTGGGTATTTCGCGGAGAACATTGGGAGTGATTAGAGGGAGACTCAAGGCCATCACTCTAGAGGTTGCCTTTATTTAGACAGCCTCTGCGAATAAGCGGGGGACTTAAAACTAAATTATTAACAAAACAACTTTTAATATATTCTCTAAATATATAGAAATCCCTAAAACAAACCCACATTGATTACTTCTCTTAGCTATAGTCATATTAAACAATTTAGTAATTTAAACTAGTTTCGTAGTAAGCCTTAAATACCACTATAAATAGTTAATGATATTGCACATTTACCCAGAGCTTTTGTCAATGAATATTTTCAATTAGCACAACGATTTGCCTTTCAAATTAAGATAGTTATCTACCTCATTTCCATATATATCTATTTATACCACAGAAAACATAATCATATTGAAGCGATTAATTTAAAATGCCACTCCAGAGTTAATCTTTACTCTGGCAGTTAATTCTTTTACCTCCTCCATTAAGGGCAGGGACTTTGAGCAGCTCTTCAGAAATTCACTCTGGGCGGATTTAAAGCACATTTATAGCTGCGGCTCATAACCGTTGAGTGGGGATAAAGTTAATATATCAGCTTTAAAAACGGTCACCAAGGGCGGTGGGTTCTTTTCTTTTTTTTTCGGGGCTGCGAATGCGGATGCGGATGCTGGGGCCATGTCCATGTCCGTGTCCATTTCCATTTCCATCTTCAATTGCATTTGGCTGGGGGATTCATTCAATTTCCATTCGTCATTCAATCGGGCATGCAATTCAGTTATGAAAACCGAGTGCTGCGTATTTATTTTGTATCTGTGTGCGGCTGCTACACACACAAACACACACACACACACGCAGTCTCAGCCCTCAGCAAATTTGTTTGCATTTATGAATATGTATCCCGTCATAGACTCATTTTTATGGGTTTCTTGTTTACTTCTTTATTTCGATTGCGTTTCACCCACATTTTTCCTCCTCGCATTTTTTCTCGATTTTTTTTTTCGACTGTTTCGACTGCCTGTGGGCGTGACGTATCTTTTGGGCGTAAAGCAGGACTTGCGTCCTTAGGAGCGTAACGAATGTTTGGCCAGCGTTAGCTCCCCATGTAATCGATTTAATCATAATCCAGCTTTTACTATTTATTGTTCTGAGTTATAGTATAAATATGTATGCGGGCTGCATTAATACAAACACAAAATATTATCCCTCTAGCTCCCTGCTCCTGCCCCCTGCTCCCTGCTCCCTGTCCCCTGCTCCCTGCCTCCTGCTCCCTGCTCCCTGCTTGCTACTTTTGTTGTTATTTTCCGCCCAGCTCCCAGCTCTGTTCCGATTTTGTTGCTGGCTGACTTTGGATCCATTGGAGCATATTTATGGTTATAGTATGCATAACTGGAGGCAACCATAAAGTAATAATATGAAAGCGGCCAGCACCTCCCCTTATCCCCGCCTTATCCCTGGGTCCTCTGTTTCAGGACAGTACTTTGGCTCTGGCTAGGGACGAGGGGGACTCGGGGGCGTGGCTTGGCTAGCTGCTAGTGTACAATCATTGATTTTGGTTCAACTTAGTTTTTCTTATGCAAATACGCCGGAGCATTTTCCATTCTTACCCTGTCTGCACACTCCTCGATATATATAGGGGATATATGTGTGTGCTAGTGGTCAGGATATTGAAATATCCGGTTTGCGCTTAAGTATTTATTAAAAAATAAAAAACACAAGCATGGGCTTTGAATTGATCTGATCCTGAGCCCCGCAGAAATTGTTTCTGATTTCGATGCCGGCATTGAAAAAAGACACTTTATTTTCAGGTCAGCTCTATCGCCTTTTCAGCCCGTTTCCCTGACTGGCCCTCTCTCTTTCAGTGGTTTATTAAGTTACAATGGAGATTGCAGATTGCAGATGGCTCTGAAGTGGCTGGCCATAAACAAAAGCTGCCACTTGATATACATAATATGCAGGGAATTTCCATTTCATTTGCCACATTTGAACATTGTGGGTTTACGCCTTTTTTGGCCATTCGAAATTTATTGAATTAAGCTGGCATCAACTATTTTACCGAAGGTCTCTTTGTTTCATTACTTAACTTAACAAAGGTAATTTGTTGAAATTCAGTTTAGGAATTGTTATTGCTGAAGGATTTATTTTTCTTTTGTGGAAACATTGCTTATACTTCACCTGCAGGGAAACTAAATTGGCATAAATTAAATCTAAATGAACTGAGCTATTTTGTAATGTATATTAGAGTTAGTTTTAGCTTTTGTCCGGTTGATGAAAAATTTTCCTTTGATGCAGATAGTTTGACTTTTTGTTGGTAAATTCCTGAATAACAGTTGGTAATCAGAAACAATTCGAAAATACAAATGCTGCTGTAAAATAATCAGAACATTTGTTATCTCTGTTCCTTTGATATAGAAATCCAAACCTTAATTATTGTTCATAAAAATAATGTGGAATTCAAATGTGCGCAACTGCTGCTGCAAATAAATGGCTGTAGAACAACAGAACAACTTCCTTTGACAGGATTAAAGCCCTTTTAATTAGTCAACATTGAAAGGCCATTCAAAATATCGTTAAAAAGTTACTAAAGTATCAAATTACCTCGCCATAAAATCCCCAAAAATCCGCACTCCTTTCGCTTTACCTTCATGAATGCCCTGAAATCATACTCAATTTAAATGCAATAAACAAATGTATCTCCTTCTGCCATAACTTCCACAACGGATTCGGTTGAGAACAATGTTAGCATTTGGAATAAATGAAGTAATAACTTTTATGCGATGTTAAACATTTTTATGCAGTCCGCAAACATTGCGGAGGGAACATTTTGCATTATGGAGATTTTTGATTTGCAACAAGCAAAATAAATTGAATGCAATTTGTGGGCAGCATAAAAATGAGGGAAAATACATTTGGCCCTCCGGCGGAAAAGTCGGGCGGACGGACGGATGGACTGAAGGACGGACGGCATAAAGGGGGCGTGGCGGCTAGGCTTGAGGTTGATGGGCTGAGTGCATGTGTGTGGCTTTGGTATTTGGCATTATCCACTGAGCTCGTGTACATAATTATATGTTTTGGCCCAACTGCTTGTGGCCAGACACAATTTTGCAACATTGCGTGGCTCGGGTTCATGTTTCTATATTTTTTTTGTTTTATTCAACTGACCCATGACATGGGTGCAGCGGAGACAAAACCATTGGCAATCAGAGGAATTAACAATGGGGAAGAAATCACTGCAAAGCAATAGAAAAAACAATGAATGAGCAGAGTTGCTGGAAAAAATCTCGAAAAATGTCCCAGAAAGGGGCAACAATTTTGCTGCCAAAGCCAAAAGGTCACTATCACTGGATTCCTTTCTGGTAGCGCACTGGGAATAATAAGGTATATTCTTACCTTTTATGCAAATTTATTCCAATTATTCTAGTAGTAATTAAAGGTTGCACAATAATTCCAATCTTCTGTCTATATAACTTAGTTTACTTTAAATTTAAGAGCTTATTTCAGGTCTTTTTAATTTAATTTGAAAGGGAATGACAGTGCTTTAAGCCTAATCTTAATAAGTTAATATTATCAGCTTAACGAATTTTAATGAATTTGTCTTGGTTTATATCTGATTTCTTCATTTCTTCTCAGTGCACTCTCTACAAGTGATAAAAAGTAATGAACAAATTGAAACAACAACGAAAACAACAACTCGTAAAACATCTTTGTGCTACTTTGTGTGGGTCAGTGGGTCGGTTATTGTCCTCGTCCTCCATCTTCGTCTCCGTGTCCGTCTTCGTCTCGGTCTTGGTCTCGTTCCATCTTGTTCTCCCAAATTGGTTTATTCTGGACCAAGGCTAAGTTAGTTGGGTTCGGGTTAGGGTTCGGCGCTGGTTTGGTATTGGGGCAACTAAGCCCCGCCGGCTGTAGACTCAATGAATTGGGCGTCACACAAACGGAGAAAGAAGTCATCGTTTAACAGAGCATAGCAAATGATTTCCTACAAAATTTGTCACACAGAAAACAATGTGTACGCACAGAGAGATACGGATACAACGGCCACAGCTGAAGCTTCGGCTGCAGATACAGATACTTTGACAGTACGCAGATACGAGCAGAGGAAAATGGTGTGCACTTAAACAAATTACTAGAAATTCATTTAATTAAATATAAATTTATTCCCTTTAATTGTAACACTATCATATAATATATATATATATATATATATAAACTAGATTAGTCTTGTAAATGCATTTTATACTTGTCTGTGCTAGCTTTATTATATATACTTTGTAGCTTTTGGAATGGTTATGCAGTATTCTCCGAGTGTACCGCTTGATGCACAAAGGCGACAGCAGTGGAGGGCGTATTGGATCGGAGGAAGCTGGTGGGGCAACAGTAAATAACATGCACAATGCCAAGATAAAGTGGCAAATGAGCAACAATGCCACAGCCACAGTCTCCAGGAACAGCATCATCAGTGGGTATCGAACAAAGGCCCTGCTCGTACGTGTTAAGCACTCATTGCTGTCAAACATGCCGCGCACTTGACGAAGAAGAATGTGGCCGGGACGCGTGGGAGAGCGGGAAAGCCAACTGTAACACTTGGCACTGATGGCCCAAGCATCATAGCGTAGTGATGCACATAGCGGCAGGGGACTTCTTTTTTTATAACTCTGGAAAATTTAGGTTACGTCCATTAGTTGGGAAATTATTTAATTTTAGTGGCTAGGTAACTGCCCCAAACATTGCTCAATCAAGCCAGGCTCTCAGTAAATTAGATCCTAACTTAGAACCTAGAAAAATTCCTTTCATAAAATCAAGTCTTCGCCACTAAATGGTGATTGGTTAATTAAAGCAACTTCGTTTTTATTCCCAACATATTTTTGTGAAATTTTTGTGAGCACCCAATCAAAACCCCACGGTTTTCGCTGCCAATAAATATAAAAAAAAATTATTGCCCTGTCAGGGCCAAGTGCTCAGCTCTAAGATGGTCTGCCTGCCACACCCACAGCCGCCCAAGAGCCACCGTTCTCCACTTGGGTTCACAGCCCGACACGCATACGCCCCGTGTGACGCGACCGACACTTGAGCCGGCAATCAGGCTCAATCGCCGAGGCCAAAAAGGGAGTAAGGCAGTAGGGGAGGGCGGATCATGGGGCACGGAGCTTGCAATCTGGGGCAGGGACTCACACATTTGCACGTACGAGGGACGCAGCTTGGAAATGCGAGCTTTTCCGGCAGTAGCAGTGGCAGTGGCAGAGCCAGCAGCACAAACAACAAATATAAATCGTTAACAATAAATAATCGTCTATAAGAGACGACATTTGTTGCTGGCTGGATTCCTTGCTTTATGCATTTGTAGTCGTATTTGTAACACAATTGTTTATGCCACTGCGGCTTGTTGTTCCCTTAGCTTTTGTTGTTTTGTTTTTATGACCATCCAAGAGCCACCCAGCCGCCCCGACGCCCATCTCTCTGGGCCATGGAGCATAGTTTATTGTTATTTTATTGGGGTGGGCCTTCTTTTAGGCTTTCGCGTGCTTTGTAAATAATTCGTGCTCGGCGCGTTTATGACGTGATTTCTTAACCGTTTACCCCAGCTCCGCGCTTCGTTCGCAACCCCCTCGAGTGGGTCGAGCCTCAGCAGCCACGCCCCACTCACTTTAGTTCCGTTCCGTCCATGTCGCCCGCCACTTCTGGCTCAAGTGGCTGCAATTTCAATTTGCCAAAGAATTTCCATTATGACCTCTCACTCCCCGCGATGGGCTTGAGGAAATTTTGGGCATATTACAGTGATGATTTCACTTGAATTTTATGCAAATTTTATATATATAGCCAGGCATTGCAGTGAAATTTATTTTATATTAATAAATAAATTAGAGTTAATGTTATCTATATAATTTCAATATAAATAAAGTACTATGTTTTGATAAATACATACTAATTCCATTTCTCTTACAAATATATTCAGCTTGCAAAACAGCTTCGCTTTATGCTAATAGAATTATTATTAAAATTAGAAATTTCTAATAAAACTTAAATAAGAAATTATAGTAATCTAAAAACAAGCACGTCTTAGTATAGGGTACTTCTAGGCCGCAAGCTCCATTTTGGATTGAATTTACCCATCTGCCTCTTTTTTAACGCGCTTGTAAGCTTCAAGTTTTGCAAGGATTTTGTTGTAATTTAATTGGAAAATATCATACTTTATTTGTATGTAAGCGCCAAACAGAAATTTCAAATTATATTCAATTATAAATTGCACAAATTGGGGCATAGAGGGAGAAGCGGTCAGCGAGGAAGCGAGTGAGATAGAGATAGCAATTGAAAACGGTTTAAATGTTTGCTTATTTATTAGCGCATAAATTTGTTTTTGTATAGGTAATATATATTTTTTGTTGCTGCCGCTGCCGCCGGTTGTGCATTACATACCACGGATTGTTGTTGCATTGATTTTTGGCGTGATTTCCCCGATTATGGCAGCAGCAAACGGGCAAAAAAAAAATTAAAGCGATTAATTAATATAAATTATAGCGTAGCGCATTTAATTTATTTACGTATTTATTTTTTCTTTTCTGGCTTGCATTTGTTTTGCTTTTTTGTCTTATGCCGATTTTGTAATGTCGTGTTGCTGTAATTGTTGTTGTCATTGATAATGAGCGAATTATGTAATTACAATTTGTAAATGTGTGCGATTACGAATGCTCGTGTGGGGTCGTTTTTCAATGATTTTGAAAAACTCGGTCATAAATAAACAGGTGCAATAATGGCGCAGCAAACAATTGAAATTGATTTAGAAATTCTTCACAGTGCGTTTGTTCTTTTGTTCATTAAATGGAAAATTGAAATTAACCTTATATATTCATTATTTAAGTAATGAAAACGATTAAATTAAAATAAATCATAGTGAAAAAGAATGTATGCCTAATTAATGGGGATTTAATTTATGAAATGCATATTAAGGGGGGCTCAAAGGTATAATCGTCAGATATGGTTGGAATTTTTTATTGGATCTGTTCGTCTGATTATATGCTTTAAAGGAGCTAAAAAGTTGTTAAAGTTAATTCTTGATTAGATTTACAATTATTGTGAAATTATTTGATTAATGGAATTTTATCTAGAATAATATTTATATATATTAACTTAAGCTTGGAATATAATAAGAAACCTCTCGTTGTCAAAGGCTTGATATTAACTCTTTCGCATCTCTTTACTCGTCTTCGTTTGGTCATCGTTTTTACTCGTTATCTTTACTCGTTGACTCGTCGTCTTTACTCGTCCTTTTTTCTTGAAGCTTGAGGCTAACACACCGCACATAAGTTAAAAAAAATTAATAATTTTAAAAGGATTTGATTTTAACGCCTAATTTACGTTTATTTGATTTAAGTTAAAATGCAAACTATAAATCAATCTGGAAAAATGGAAAACACTCCGTACAAGTAACTTATTTTTCAATAATCGGATCAAATCATTTTAAAATCTCTTTTAAAAAATCATTTCACTGGGATGTAACACATTTTCGAAATACCCCAAGGGTCTTACTCTGCATTTAAAGCCCCATTCGGGTTGAGTACATTTCAGTAAATGCTCTTCGAGCCATCATTGGGCGTGTGGATGAAGATTGGTAATTTGCCTATTCAATTTGGGTTTGATTGCTGCTGTGGCCATGCGAAAATGCGAATATGTGGCAATTGCTGGGCAATATTTGCCTGGCCAATACATAAACGTTTCGGCCAGCCACAGAGCCATAACCGAAACTATTTGGTTAAACGCTCGAATTGGCAGCTCAGGTGTGGCTGTGTTTTGCCAGCAGAGTATAGTATAGTATGAATAGTAGGGTGGGGATAATGTGGATTTTCTTAACGAGATTGTGACGCATGCGCAGCTCCGCCAAGCGAAAAGATAGCGACTGATAGCGCCAGAATATGCATACTATATAAGAAAGATATCCGCGCAAGATCGGCGACACGTAGCCGGGCCAAGTTTCATTAATTTAATTGCCGCAAATGTTTGTCACTCGTGTAAGATTCCGTAATTGGATATTGCGAGTTCGCACACGTTTCTGAAGATACGTGTAATTAGCATTCTCAGTACCTCCGCTCAGCTCCGGGGGAGTGTCGAGAACCTGCAGTTTGCATTGAGCGGACGCTGGATAAAGTCGTTAAGAGTTTTCGCCAACAATAGCTAAAGTTCGCAGTTCCCATCGACTGCGATTATTACCGCCGCCGACGACCCACAAAGTGTCTGGGCACACAGAGGTCACAGCCGGAGGAGGAGACGCAGACAGAGATGGAGGAGTCCTTCCCTAATCCCCTCTTAATTGGCTACGAAAGAAGGCTCTCCTTTCATTAGAGTCCGCCGGGAGATTCGCTCGAGCAGCTGTTAATTGGGATTGGGACGCCATTATGGCAGCCATAAACTAGACGCTGTCACAGAACACTCAATTTCAATACCATTGCGGCTCATAAAATGACGCATCAATATAATCAAAATTATCATTACCACACTCACACCAGCTCCGCTGAGTGGTGCCGGAAGGAGCGGCGAATGCGAATCGGGGGCCGCCACAACAGCAACGATGCATAAGCGACATAAAAACTATAATCAATATCCATATCCATTAGCGTTATCGTATCAACGAACTCGAATAATAATATCGTACATATGTACGGATGAATGGCGGCCACCGCAGACGCAGGAGCAGAAGCAGGAGCAGGACAGAAGCCGGCACGGTTATGGATGCGGACAACTATACGTACACGGATGCGGACACCGGCACTGCCACTGGATAGGATGCCTGTGTCGGCACAAAAGATACCCGGACACCCAGTGTCCCGGCTCCCGTTCCCGCTCCTTCTCCTGCTCATGCTCCAGCTCTCCCGTTGCCCGTCCATTTGTCTTCACGTAATTATCTTTTAATAGATTTAACGAACATTTTTCGCACAGACTCTTTGCTTGTGTGTCAACCCGGTGACAACAGCAACAACAGCAGGCGACGCACAGCAACAACGGCATTAACAAATAGCAAAGAATAAAATCGGAAAAGTCAGGGGCCAGTCGATGGCAACGATAACGTAATACCCTACAAGGTATAAAAAGGAAATTAATGATTAAAATAGATTTTATTAACTAAGAACTTGAAAGAAATGAGAGATATGATAGTATTAAGAACTCCAAAACGATCTGCGGGTGAGGAGAGAATTCCGTTCCAAAAGTACTTGTTTACTTTGCTCTCAAAGTTCAATATAAAGTAATTAAACATTGAAATTGAGACAATCTCAGATCAGAGTAATTAGTGAATGATTTCCCATCTGTTTGCCATTGAAAAATTCCCACTGCTCTTCAAGTTATTTGCATTGTCACGGGTTAGACAGTAAACAAGCGTAGATGCAACCGAATCGATTGCACTGTCATGGCCACTTGCCTAAAAGGGTATGGCAATCGAGTGCGCTGCACCAGAGAGAGTGTACTATGTATATAGCGCATACATATACGTATATATAGTATTATAGTCCGGACCCAGTCAGGCCCTCCTTCAGACAGGCCAAAGCCAACGGAAGTCGGAAGTTGTATGGCACATGCGGTGGTCGTGGCGTTGGCGGTGGCGATGGCGACGGCGTCTGCACCACTGTTAATGGTGATGCCAATGAGGCAACGGTGGACGTGGATGCGGATGGGTGGCACTGGATGGGGAGCCGGCGGTGGAGGTGAAGTCAACACGGTGATGGCAATGGCAATGCTCGGCCATTTCCATTTTATGGACTTTCAAACTGTTGCTGTTAATTATTTCTTCTTCTTTTAATGTGGCCACTGGTGTTGGCCGCAGCTCTTACTTATTCCGCCTCCGATGTCGGCAGGATGAGGTCCTGCTCCTGCTCCTGTCCCGACTCCTTGGTAACGAGGCTGGCCCCTGCTGATGATGATGTTGCTGATATTATGCAACGCCTTCTTCCTCTTTGCATTTCTCGCTCTTGTGGCCGTTGTTTGCACTTTTCCACCATTTTACACTTTATTACAAAAGCATTAAATAAAATTCAAAGCGAATGAGCCTCGTCAAAAGTGTTCGACGAGCGGGAAATGGGCGGTGGAAAATGGGAAAAGGCAAAGGCGCAAAGGGGCAGGGAAAATGGTGCCGGGGGAAGTGCAAATTTCGATTCGCAGGATTCCATGGGAGTATGCGAAGTAGTGCTGGTTGCGCTGATTTTTTGTTGCTGTTGCTCGCGTTATTCTCATTGTTGCCTCTGCCGAGTTTCTGTTGCATTGCCAACTAACAGAGCTCCTGCTCCTACTCCTGCCCCGGCCGCTGCCCCTGGTTCAGTTGTTATTGTTGTGGTTCATACTTTTGTTTTTCAGGCCATTGTTCATCTGAAAAGTTTCTGTAGTTGTTGCTGCAGTTGTAGCAGCAGCGGCAGCGGCAGCACCAGCAGCAGCAAAGTCTGGTGCACCGCACGCAAACAAGCGCCAGAAGTAAAAGAAGTACCGAAAGTGGCAACATCAGGCCAAGTCACACAGTGGAATTTATCATAACTGGGTTAAAACCATTCGAATATCTAAGGAATTATTGCTCAGAACACTTTGAATACCTGCCAAAAATCTAACTATTTCCAGCTAGTTTGACAAGTTAGTCAGAAAACTTAAAAATAAATATAAATATATTTAATAATAATAAAATCATATTCATATATCATTAATTAGAGTTTTTTGTAGAACCTTGAACCTTGTTGTTTTGTTAGGATTTTTTCTGTACTGCAAAGATGGTATACCCTTTTTTTAAAGGTAAAATAAAACAAGGGTCGAAGTTCGCAGTACATACTAATGCATACTATGTTAGATATGAAAGTTATTAAACTGCAAAATGCATGCTGAATCTATGCAACATCGTTGAGTTGGCAGCACCAATGTATGTTGCTCAACATCTTCCTAGCAACATGGGCCAAGCAACATTTTCTTGCGTGATCGGGCATGTTAGATTTAAGTTAACCTTCCATTTGAAAATATAAACGTAAATAAACTGCAATCTTTTTATAAAAATTCCAATACTGTCATTTTTATGCCAGTATTTCCTCGAGTGGGCCCACAGTGCTGCACAGTTTCAATTAGCTGCGCTTCGATGTGCATTGACGATGGAGTTTTGGTGTCGGCAACTGAGTGGACAGCGGGGCAAGGCACGGTGGGCAGCGGTGTCTGTGGCTGATACTTAAACAATGTATAAATTCGTCTACAAAGTCGAGCCCCGCTTCCCTTTCGCCCCCCCGGCAGGGGTTCATTCAGTGCGTACACCTCTCGCAGCGTTTCCTAGGGCGGCTGGAGGGACGGACAGTGGATGGATGGATGGGCTCCACTCCTCATTGGCATCGGTGGCTCTGTGGTCGCCGACGTGGTGCAATCAGCTGCAGTGGCTTTTTGGCCGACACTGCCAGTTAGCCGGCTTTGGAGCGGCCTCCCGCCCAGTTCAGTCAGTTGGACGGAGGCTTGGCCAGCTGCCCAACTAACTAAGTGTCCCTGTGCCCGTTTCCCGACCCCTGATGCCCCTGTTTCCAGCTCCTCCGCTACCGCGCCGCACTCCGTCTGTCATTGGATTGCACTGCGCTGCTTTCGTCACTCATCCGACTGAGTGAGCGCCGAGCCAAGCGCGAGTGGTGTAAAAGCCTCCCAATTGGTGTGAAATGCAACACGCCATAGCCGCAAAAGCAGCTGGAGGGGATCGGGATCGAGATCGGGAGCAGGGTGGAGAGTGGAGAGTGGAGAGTGGAGAGTGAAGTGGAGTGGAGAGCAGTGGGTAACGAGGTGCCTTGCCTGTCGGTGCTCGGTTTCCATTCGCAAATATGGCAAATATGGGTTAATTGTGCGAGGCTTTGACTTGCACGAAATTATTTAATTTTCATTTTCATACGCCACCCGAGCTGACTACTGGCTGTGTCTTTGCCTGCTCAGCTTTCAGCCTACCCTGCGGCCTCCTTTGTTTGTTGTCTTCCTTTGTTGGTTTTCCGGGCGCTTACAGCCAGACAGTGCGCGCCGGCAGTGTAAGGCTGAATGCCAGACATAATTCGGCTTAATCGTATTCATTAATTGGGCTGCAATGGAGCGTTATTCGATTAATTAAGGCCATGTTATTCATATTGCGGCATATTGAGATAATTTAATAATCGATTTCTGCAATCACTGCATCGCAAAGTGATATACAAAATATTTAAAAAATGTATTGATGCTTATCCAATTAAAGCAAATATTTGTTGGTAAAATATATGCATATGTTCTTCAATCTGAATTATAAAATATTAAATTAAGAGGTGATCATTTTAAGCAAACATTATTATATAAACTCATTTTATCTTTAATAAAGTAAAGTAGATTCATAACCTGAGATAGCCTCTAAGGTGGTAAAGGTGTTCTATCATAAAAAACCTTTTAAGCGCATTATTAAGCATTACGGCAATAAACCCAATGAAAGCTTTCAACCCAAGTCGAAACAATTATTGCTAATTATTCTAATGACAGGTGCTAGTTCACACCTCTATCACCTTGCACATTCTTTCATTTAATGACCACTTCTACTAACCTACACTTAGTTAATTGAATGTTCTGATAAAAGGGCGCCACCAACACGACTTAATTTCAGTTTCTGTTGTGATTCGTTAGTGAGCTGCACATTCCGGTATGGAACACACTGTACTTACATCCCCCGGAAATTCAGGGTACTTGCTGCTTTTGTCGGCTGATATACGGGTGTTTCTCGGTGGAACTACACCCGCTGAGCTCTGATTGCATTCGCATTATCTTTCTTGGCTCTCGCCGGGAGCTTAATTCAATAGACGAGACTCATTGTTTAAATCGGCTGGCCAGCTTAGAATTATCACTGCCTGCCGCCCCAACCGACGTCATCGAAAGGCCAATGCCTGTCTTGGGTGGCTCAATAATCGGGGCGAACCGAATCGAAGCGAAATAAAATATGCGAGTTACGTCAACAGGTTGCACATATATATATACATACTGCATAATTTACACCTTGCAATGACGGTGCTGGAAACGAGTTCATTTAAATTTGGACTCAGTTTGAAATAAGTATAAATTCGTGCAGTTTGCCGAAAATAAAACGAGTTCAAAATTCTGTAACGCATTTGTTATCGCAACTTTAGCATAGTCGCATTCACCTCGGCTGCACTGCACTTGCTTCTCGCCTCTGAAAATTTGAATTTTATTAAATTTTATTTGAGTTTGACTCTCATTTCGGTTTCGGTTTCATATCTAGCAGCCTTTTCGCCTCCTTGTTTTTCGGCTGTGTCAACAGGTGCGTCTGGCACTTCATTAGAAATTTCACTGAAGCGCTCCGCTCCGCCTCCCAGAGCTCCATGGTCTCTCTATCCCTGGCTCTGGCCTGCCAGCAAGGAGCAAAGTTTTAATTAAATTTCGAGCTTTACTGGAGCGAAATATACTTACGTATATATTTGATTTTTAGTAGCCAAGAAACAGTCGCATGGTTACCGCTTTGGGGCTCTAATAATTGGCTTTATGGTTTTCGCTTCCCATTCATCTAGCTCGAATTAAAGGAATAATTTCCCGAAAACTTCTGTCGGGCTGCTGGGCAGCAGGGTTGAGTGGGTTGAGTGGGTTGAGTCCAGATATTCAATTAAGGGATTATCTGTGTCGCTGAAAGGAATGCAATTGGAGTTCTCCTCACTATACGTTTCAGCTTAAGAGGGTGCTAAGATAAGGGGATCAGGATTCGAGTAATTAACATGCTAATTTTACAAACTTTAAGACGCTAGAAAAATACTCGGTTAATATGAAGTAATCCTTAGTTTGTGGTAATATTAGAAGTGAACCTTAATAAGAATGAATATAAATGTGAAAATGAACTGTGTAACTAAGTGAACTTTAATAAAAATGAAAGCAAATGTGATAATTAACTTTATGTAGTTATTATGCAATATCGAGACTCAATTGAATTTAATTCCCCTTATAAATACAAAAAAGAGTCATTATTTAGATTCCCCGATATTTATTACCAGAATTTCCTGTTTACTAATTTATTCCGCATTTTTGTGCTCTCTTCACACAGGTAATTAGGATATATTTACCTGGCTAAGATGGATGATCCCAAAATAATGAACATCATGAATGGGATGAAATCGCTGGAAGATCATTGTCAGCTCATAAATGACGTGAAGGGTGAGTGACCAGTTCAACAACAAAAAAATAAATAAAATAACAAAAAAATGACAAAAAACCAGAGCCACGCAAATCCCCAGCCACGGGCCACATGGAAAATAAAAGGCATTTACGTGAAATATTACATTAGCGGGGTTGCCTGGGGGAAAGGTTCCACAGCGGAGCAGGAGGGGATGGAGGAAGCTTGGTTGAAACAAAAATTTGTTGAAATTGACAAATTATGTGACAGACTTTTGTCTTTTGTCTGCCGCCGCCCGCAAAATCCGAAGAGCCAACAACAATTGTTGACAATTCACTCAAAGTGGCGCTGCTGTTGTTGGGCATTCTGGCGGGGATTTGGCTGATGGTGGTGCTGGTGCTCTTGGTGCTCTTGGTGCCGTAGCTGGATCTGGAGCTGGAGCTGGTGCTGGAGTTAGCGTTGAACAAATGCCCCAAAGCGCTCGAAGAGCTTTAAACACCGCACTCCACTCCCACTCGAGTCACTCCAAGTGTGGCTCGATTTCGCCGCGTCCCCCCACAATGGCGGGTGCCCAGCCGGAGTGCCGTCTTTCTGGGGGGTTTTTCCAGTGGGCTTACCTCGGGGAGGGGTGGTGGCAGATTTATGATACCCTCACAAAGGATACTTTTGATTGATTCAGATTTTTACCGAGTAAAGCTTGTCCTAGAGTCGCTATAGATCTTTCTTTAAAGTTACCTAGCTAAATAATGCTTAAGCGGATTATATAAATGGTTTTAGGGAATTTTAATTTGAATTTTAAAGGATTTTGCTTATATTTATAATCTCATAGAAAGATAGATGAAAATTAAATGTTAATTTATCATTTGATTATCTCCTAAGCGTTGTATCAGAGTCATTAAATATTTAATATATCTGCTTATAATTTTTTTAAACTCTTGAATCAAACCTTGAAGATAGACCCTGAACTCATTTTAATTAGTATCTATTCTCTTGGCTTTATAGACATAAGTGACCGGCAAGGGTATTCCAAGTGGAGTCTCCGAAGTTAACCTTCCATTCTTGTCAGTTTTCGACTGGGCGCGATGGAGGCGATGCGAAGTGCGCTTGAGTTGCATTTAAGCCAATTAGCATAGGTAAACAAAACATTTGAGTGAGCCAGCCAAGTGCTTGTGGTTGAGTGCGGCCTCGAGCCAGGCATTTGCTCCAAGGAGGAGGAGGAGGAGGAGGAGTACTGGGAGGAGGTGACTGCTGGGCGGCGGCATAGCGGTGGCTTGCCATTGGACAGGAGCAGTTGCTGGTGTCAGCTATAGGTGTCAAGTCGTATTTGAATGAATGTGTTTGTTATGCTTGAGCCGGCAGCAGGGCAAGGGGGCAGGCCGGATTCCTAGGGGTGATGAAGGGCCGCCGGCGGCATATCCTCCTCAGCAATGTTGCATTTATTATGCAATTATCAAGTGGCAATTGTGCACGGGTGTCTGGCTGGATGGCTGGATGGCTGGCTATCGGGCTGCGAGCGGTCCCTGTTCGCCGCCGACTGACAGTGATTTACGTCGACGATTGGCAATTAGGCAGCTCGGGACGCAGGCGAAGGCGAAGGCGAAGGCGAACCAGGTCGTCTCAAGATGAGACGCCATTCAATTGAGGAATGTGTGAGGCCCTTCCACTGGAGGAAAAGTAATGAGTTTGGAGAGCAACAAATGGGAAAATAAAGATATAAGGGGTTAAGCCATCACAGCATGATCATGTATTTATTCTGATAAAATAATATGAGCTAAGACAGTGAATACTTATGACTTATCCATGCAATCACAGAACTGCCTAGCATATACTTTCCATTCTAATAAGGTTTATTAAATGTTAATCAGTTCGATTATTTTCCACATATATTTATTTTTTAATGTAGAAGCCAGCCACAAGGTTTAATCAAAGTGCTGACTCACAGGTTTTGACTAGTGACAATTGATTTACAATATTTGAGCCAATATTATTGGCGACTAGCCATTATTTAGTTTCATTATTTAACCGCTGGCAAACAAACAAACAATTTAATGGATATGTTACCAGTAAATACAGCTGATTGCTGGTCATTTATTAGGCATAGTATTTACAAAATAAATGTACAATATTTATTTTCGAATTTTCCATTTACTATAGTTTTTGGCAACCACATTTTGAGATATAATGAAATATATAGTATTGGATTATAGATCTAAATCACATTTAATATTTAGAATTAATGTACATTTAATATTATTTAATATATTAATACTTAGAAAACGAAAAAAACTGAAAGATAGCAGTCTCAATCTTTAAATGATTTATTCCAATATGTATTTAACAAATAATAATTACAAATAATTTAAATCTATATCAGCAAGGTCTCATATTTCATATAAAATATTTAAGATAAAATCTTAAAGATAAATAAAATAGTGCTTGAAACCTATAGAAAAGATAAGTAAGAATTCCATTGGTAGTGACTAAATTATTTAAATTAAACATTTCAATTTGTAACAAAAATTAGTTAAGCTCCCATAATTTCCAGTGTAGATGGATACACGTGTAGCATATGCAACTGTGCGTGTGCCGTGTGTGAGTGTGTGCTGGCGGCGTGTGTGCGTTTTAGACAATAGATGAATGGCTCGACGAGCTGCTAACTTGCAAATATTTATGAGTGGCCCAGCAAGTGGCAGG